>SNQJ01S0007679.1:39291-58932 GCA_010110895.2 Picea sitchensis
CATGAGGAATTCTTTTATGTAATAAGTACCTAAAATGGCCAAGTTGTCGGGACTCAAATTGTTTGTCATTACAGTTAGGCTTAAGGGGGGGTGTTGGAGCATAATCCTAACTTACATTAGTTTATACCTAGATTAGACTCCTAGATATTGGTTAATACATTCATTTACACTTTATTTCACCTAATTTGGCCACATAGAGAATAAGGGTGCCTCATCCCTAGATTTTAGGGAAAACTACTAATTTTAGATCAAGACTCAACTCTCGGTTCTTGATTTTTCTTGATTTATTCTTGATTTATCCTTGATTTATTCCAACTCCCCCATGTAAAAATCATCTATTATTGGGGAATGCACACCTCCTCTTTGAGTGAGATATTTATTCCTTAATTAATAATTTTTGTCGTTAGTATTATTAGTAACTACTATTTCGGGTCAATTAAGTGAGTTGGAACTGCTTCTCTTGTCAGTTAAGTGAGATTAAGTGAGCTAATACACATCACTTAACTCTTGTGGACATTAATGAGTGTGTGACATGTATCTTTAGTGGTCTAGGTCGAACTATGTGGTCTCCCTTAACTTATGACACCTATTTTAGCTAATTCTAGCTTTTTTTTACTAGAATTTTTATGTTGGAAATTCTATACATTCACCTCCTCTCTTTTTTTTGAGGATGGTTGCTCATGTATATTCATTTTTTATTAATATAATTCTATCATTTATGGAGAAAAAATTTCTCTCATCTCTTGAATATCAACAAATTGTTTGTGTTCAATTTAACTAGAATTCTAGATCTATCGGGGTTTCTGCAGGAATTCTACATATCCTGGTTGGCTCGAACTATGCATATCCCTTTCAGGAGGTACGTTGTGACCAAAGCATAGTCAAAATATCTGGGTACATTGTCCCAGTTGATGACACTACTTAGAGGGGGTAGGTAGGTAGGTAGAATGCTCAAAATCAGCTTGGCATTCACGATATCGTATTTGTGTTTAGTATGCTTCTCATCGGCCTGTCAGGATGGTCTGGCTTGAGTAGTGGATAGATAGGTTGCCAGTCCTCTTGTTGATGATGCATGAACACCTGTGGATGCTCCTCTTTTCGACATGACTCTCTCAGTCATTAAATCAAGAAGAACTTATGTTACAGATTCTTTGACTACGGTGAGCTCGTCGGACATACGCACTTGGGATAAATTATCGGGGTCACAATGATCTTAAAAACTGCACTAGAATGAACAACAAGGGTGTGATGATCATTTTATACACTTGATAGTCTGCGGGATTCAAATTATCAGTTGGAAAAAGTGTTCTTTGGGCATGGCATGATGAGATATATAGAAGATCTTGGCAATGGTTTGCTTTGCAACGGGTATGAGCCTCATTAATTCGTGTTCTGTCCATTATGGCACGGTCCAACAGGCTAGTGGTGAGCCATAAATTCTTTTCGATCCATTCAGAGTGACATTCGAATGGATATATCAGCCTCCAATGGCTATATTTCTTCACCATGGTGAAGTGCCCTATGTCGTTGTTCTGATATCCCAACGAAGCTCCAATTTTGCAAAGTTTCTTTCTGCGAGGTACCCTCTGGAACCTCCTGTAAATTTTCAATCTTAGCTTTCTTCTTAATCAACTTTCTAGCCTTATTTCTAATGAGCTTCGTCTCGGTGGTTCTTTTCCCATTTTGATTCTTATTTTCCTTGGACATAGTAACTTCGTGTTGTTGAGGTTATCTCCTAGGACTCATGGGTAATATCTCTTCTTTACCTGGGATAGGTACTTTAGTTGTCTGTGAGTTTTCTGACGTTCTTACAGCTTCGTCATCTGGGTTTCTAGCACTAAGTAGCTTCGATCTATTCTCCTACTATTCAATCAACTGTGCGATCCCTCTAGTCATGAAATCTTTTAACTCTTGTTTCTATTGTTCTAAAACCTCTTCTTCTTCCTTATTTTTGGCTTGATCTCTTTCAATCCAAGGTTTTCCAAGTAACATAGTAAACGGGGTGTTGTCCTCAATAAATTTGATAATCTCAAAATCTTCTTTAGTCGAAGTTACATTGACATTCATAGATATCTGAGTGAGACTTCCACATAGGTTTACCAGTTTCCATTTGAATAACCCTATTCCTCTTAACGAAGGGATCATAGCAAGCCTCCCTATAATTTCCCAAGTTCTCTCTATCATAATATTCATTTGTGTGTCTTCATCCAGAACACAGTCAATGTCGAAGTCTTCTATTCTTGCCTTGATGCATTATTTTTCTTTAAATACTTCTGATAATCTAATATGTCAGTGGTCATTCAAGGTTCCTTTCATTTGTAGTAATACCTTCTCTGATTCTTTATGGGGTTATGCTATTTCTGGATCTACCTTAGGGTTTCCCTAGTTCAAATTAATTCTTTCAAGATTAGCAATCATTCTAGGGAAATCCAACACTTCATGGTCCATAGCTTTGCAACAGAGACAACTAGGTCTTCCACCAGGGCATTCCTTAGCTACATGGCCTGGTTTTCTGCAACTGTAACATAGGATTAATCCTCGCTTTCTTTTAAATGATCCCCAACCTCTTCTGTACTGTGCACTAGGATCATGGTAGCTAACCTGCAAAAAATTCTTTCTAGGATCCTGCATCCATCTTCTAGTCCAGACATTCTTTCTATGCATAGGTATAACATATCTATCATTATGATTATGAGATCTATTCATATCAAGTTTTCTTTCATCTATTAATGCCCTAGTTTTTAAGCTAGGACAAAATCTCTCAAGCATACCTAGATCCATGCTCTAGAAATAAAAAATGTCCACTTATCTTACTTCTATAGAGCACAAAGATTCCAGATCTAAGAAATTTTAACTATTCTTACCTTTATTAGAGCACATAGATTACAGATCTTACCTCTTTTCTGCAGATCTGACCTCTTTTCTTCAGAAACTTCCACTTTTACCTTTCTTAGAGAACAAAGCATTTAGATCTTGCTTCTTTTCTTCATATATGTCCTTCCTTTCTTGGCACAAAGCTTCACGGGTCGAGTAAAATGTTGCGCACTAGGGAAATAGATCTACGCACAGAGCTTCCATAGTTTTGAATTGAATCTTCACACAAAGCTTCTTCTCCCTTAGTTCTAAGCAATCACAATTTCAAGTCCCAGAAATGGAACCATTTGTTGGCACAGGGCCAGACCCGGGGTTCAACACTACAACAATGCACCAACAAAACCCTAAATACCGGCCTTGCCGATAATACCTACGAAGCAGATGAAGTCTCACCCGAGGTAGAGGTAGGGGTGGTTGCAAGACTCAAGTGTCTGCAACCTTAGCTGGGAGATAGATCTGTGATTATATCGCTTTACAGAGCACTTAACATCAATCATTCATCAATATTCAACCCTTATTATACTTCGCAGATAGCACAGAGAATCACAACATTTACTTAGATCTAAGGTATTTCAGCACTTAGCAATAGTAAAACAAATTAGATCCAGTAGATCAGCACTAAGCATTCTCATACATGTCATATCTAACATTCACACACATCTGTGAATCACAAAGCATAAGTGGATCTATCTAAATACATCAAGCACTTAGCAAAAGCATAGATAAGCACATTGAGTCAAAGCACAAAGCATAACACACAAATTTACGTGGTTCACCCCCACCCTGGGGCTACATCCACCAAATATTCTTCTTTATTAGCATCTTCAATCAATTAAAACACAGAGCCATCAAAACCCTTCCTCGCATAGGACATAAGATATGCACAACTCGCTAGATCCTTCTTCCTTGTGCTACAACACAAAACCTTTTATATCTTCTTACAACAACTTGCACTTAGCTCTGTAAGCCTTTTACAGTCATGCACAAAGAACTTACAAAGTCTATTATCACTTAGCTTACATCACATACACCTCTCCCTCTCCGATAGATGCCTAGATATCTATTTATACTTTACAAAAGTGGGCCTAAGCGTGGGTAAACCCATGAGCCAACATCCATTTCCCATTACATAATCCCAAAAACCCAAAAAGGACCCAAAAGTGGGCTAAGATCCCTTGAGCTCCATTCCATCTTGTGCTCCTTCTTTGACTGGGTGTCGAAGTCCCAAAATAGGTCAACATGACCAAGATTATCCCAAAACTTGGTCAAGGGCTAACAACCACTATTTGCTCACCACAAGCACCAAGTAATTAGTAGCAATTCAAAAATGTCTTTATTCTTTAGTGGAGTAACTAATAACTTACCAACAAGTTAAAATATTCAATAAACCAGATGTTGGAGACATGGAAATTACCAATAAGTTTATTGATATCTCCCAAGTATAAATGAACTAAACTCTTCTCAACAATAGTAGCAGTTCTTATGTTTTCCCCTAGGTTATTCCCTCTCTCACATAGTGTTACACATGATTTTGGTCACCTTGGTTATGTCTCAACAATGATGTATTCAGGCTCCCAACAAGGACTTTTTCCCTAAGGAAAATGACTTTTGTCTTCCTCCAAAAACACATTTTTGGAGTGAGTTCGCAGGCTACCTATGTATCAGGATGTGAGAATGCTTGATTCTCACAGGCTAGCCACACTTAGGGTGAGAACTATTCGCAGGTTGGTATATGGACAAGGTGCGAACTTGTTTCTAAGCTTGGAAAAAAGAAGAAGTCTCGAGGATTCTAGAAGGGGATCTTCTAGAAATTGAGTTGGCATTCATATAGTTGGCATCCTACTGACTTCTCAAATTTGGTGGGATCATCCTCATCCATGTAACCATCTCTCCCTCTCTTATATATTGAAAGGTTTCTCATGGAAAAGGTTAAGCAAGATTGAATGGAGAATTGGTAAGAGAATTGTGTGAAGAACCCTGCTCTATTTGGCCCATCAAGAGGAATTGGATCTTCTTCATGCAAGTACAGAGCAATTGTGTGTGTTGGAACCAAGGGTCACTAAAAGGAAGCTTGCGACATAAAGGCGATCAGGTTGTATCTTCTACTTTCAAATTAATATGATACAGTGGCATGTCCCTTTCCCATAAAGTCATTCTTACTTTATTGTGTAATTCCTTGATCATATGCATAAGTTGACATTGAATATACTTTGTTATCTTCACTTTGGTTGGTTTGTCTCATCCTGGACTTGACTTCATGAGAGCACCAGAGGAAAGCAGGAACAACAGAGACCTGAGGAAGCGATATAAAGGTATGCCACTTATATTAGTAGATTCGATGATCGCAACTTAGGGAAAGAGTCATGTCATGTCCTATTTTGTTCTAGATCCAGGTGGATCTAGGGAGATCTGTTAGTGTCCACACCTACCAATTTGTCCGATAACAAAATTGGCGACTCCACTGGGGAAGCAACCCATTCTTTAGTGGTTTTTGTTGGTTTTTCCTTGGCCATTTGCTCTTACATTACCATTTTTCATATTTATCAATCTTTGAGTCTTGAGGAGACCCTGACAGACACTCTGGGTCCAGAAGTTCCTTCAAAATTTTTGTCTTTTTTCCAAATTTTGCTTAGTTTCAGGCCTTCTCGCACTTAACCTTTCTACAGCCTATGAGAACCCCTAGAGTTCGCACCCTGCTATTCAGTCTAGTGCGAACCTCTCGCACTCTGCCTGCGACCAGCCTGTGAGAATGCTTCATTCTCACATTGTACACCACTGCCTACCTGCAAACCCATTTGAAATTTTTTGGAATTAAGGTTTTTGTATCCTCAGATGCCCAGGTTTGTATGTGTGTCTGAAAAGAATTTCTTTTGCTAGTGATTGATTTTTTCTTGACTTCGGATTTTGTGAATGATTAGTCTTCGAAAATCAAAAGCTCTTCTTGTTCATTTTTCTCAACTGTTATCTCTTAACCTTTTCCTAACAAGGATATAATCTCTGGTTCTGAAATACGAGTGCTTATTTGGTTAGGAGCCGGTGATTGGTTTAAAGGTTGAGATCAATTGTCTTTTTCAACTGTTTATTACTTGGAAATTTGTTATCCTTGTGCATTTGAATAAGCTAGTTTTGTCGATCTGTCATTTTTGTCTTCATTGAAAGATTGGTTTGGGTTTTTGTTGTATATTGTTTTTCGTTGATTGCTTACTCTTTAGTTCCATCTTTGTTGTTGGTTTCTAATAAAAAAAAATGAAAACATTTTCTTTCTTTTAAGCAACTTGTTATTCGAAAATATTGGCATTGAAATGTTGAAAAAACATGAATAGAGAATTCACATTGCTAGTGATTGTTTGATATTGCATTTTAAAGACAGTTGTTCCAGAAAACTTCTCTTTCCCTCATGTAAATAGGATTCATCAAATGAAAATTGGTATCATTCATTCATATCCATGCATTGTTGGGTCAGAGTCTCATGCAACATCGGTTTCATCTCCGTCTCCTCTTGAGTAACAACAACCCTTAATAATATTGCGCAATTTTAAAATTCAACTAGTAACTTTTTCTAGGGATATTTTACACCAACATTAGCTAGGATAAAGCTTTAGAACAGGAAGTGAGACACACTCTCCAAAGCACGAAACACACAATAGTATCTTGCGATAGGGAGTGTCAAATTCCATCTGCAACATTTTGTCCTGGGAAGCCCTTCTCACACAAGGATCAAACCCGAGGTTGCATTGAGATTGACAGAGTTACTCACCCTACTTTGTCATTATTAGTGTAGAGATTACACGTATTATGGGGGTCACTTGAAGGTATACCCACAATGATGAGTGGAAGCCTCTCAAGATGATTTCAGGCTAGATACCCTGCCCTTGTGTGTGGATTGGACTGTCGACTGTTCCCCCAGGCTTTGTTGTTGTTGGTGGTAACCTTTGTGGCCTATATTCTTAGGGTCTTAAACAAGGTGACTGTGAAGGAACAAGTCTTCAGGGTACCTGGAATCGACATTGGCCAAACTCACTCGGGCTCCTTGGAGGGTATACCCACGATTATGTGTGGGAGCTTGCACCAGGGTGTAAGTCCATTAAACAGGTCGTCAACGTAATTTTTCCACCCTAGCCAAGCCCCTTCTTATCTCGTCATTGCGATGTTGGATTTCATCACCAACTAGTGACTTCGGAATTAGAAGGTATTGTTCGCTTGGTTTTGGCTTCCTAGATTTTTACTAGCGCGTGTTGTTTGTTTACCCGAGTTGACCATAGAATTTCCTTCGTAAGTTTTTTACTCGATCACAATTGACCCTCCACGTCGTTCACGTAGAATGTAGGGCTTACCCCAAGAAAATCTGGAAGGTTCTCAACCCTTGCCTACCAACTCACTGAAGGGCTCTCCTCAACAGAGTGAAGTCCAACACGTCACCACTCCAAAAGTGGAAAGAAATGACTCTATAGAATGGTTCTGAATTACCAATTCTCTAGAGGACCTTTGACTTCACCCCGACTCTAAGAGACGTATTATGTGAGTGAATTCTTCTGGAGATTTAGTTGTTCAACCTTTTGGATCACCGACTGGACCTTTCCTAGGACCTGAGGGTCAAGATCCTTTTTGGGCTACTGGCATTTATGGAAGATATCTTTTTGGCTCAGGACTAGGCGTTGATATCACTGTCACACATGTGCTACCCAAAACATCGGATCTAGACACAGTACCTTTTACTACTGCTTATTACTCTCCTGGTACATAAACTCCACCAACTAGCCACATCTTGACTCTCCCTTTACAAATGGTCCATTACACAGATACTACGAGTCTTCACACCAGAATTTCCATGGCTACCCAAGCCCCCATTGGCACACCGCATTCGCCCAGAGTCACCCCGACACTTCCACCTGGATACCATGTGTTGAGTGCCTCTATTCCCGCTCCGGCACAAATCTCATCTGGAACTCCTGGTAGTTCTACTACTTCTGGGCAACATCCTCCTGTTTTCACCTCAACACTCCCTTTGCCTCCTTTCGGAGGATCTCTTTCTTCCTCTATCGGAGGCACTGATCCTAGTGGCATCATTCTGTCGTTCACACCAAATTACCAGATTCCTGTTGGTGGACAACTTCACCAAGGAGGCCACATCCAACCCCCTTTTACAGGGAAAATCCCAATTGGAACTCAACCCCCAATTAGAGGGAAAACCCCATTGACCCCACCCTCTAGAAAAAACATACCTTCGACCTTGGCCCAGTATTGGAATTATCTTGTTCAACATAATCCTTTCTCGACTAGGGGGCAACCACCTCAAGCTAACTCTGTCACCCCCCCTAACATAGGCCAACCATACCCAGGCACATCTAATCCTATCCGGGGCTCGATTTCTCAACCCCACGCCCCTGTTCAAGGGTACAACCCTATGAATTACTTACCTCCACACCAACAACCGAACCTTCCCAGATCTTCTCCTTACATGCAAACCACTTATGGTCCCACTAGTTTACCGGTGAGACTTCCTCCCCAAGTCACCAGTACCCGCATGTGAATAGACAGTTACCCTTTTTAGCTACCTTGGACCTACCCGAACTGTCAAGGATTTTAAATGATCCCATCCATCACTCTCCTCAATGGCCCACCATATTGGCCAAACTACCATCTGACATCCCTAAATTCAATGGTAAACTAGGAGAGGACCCAAACAATCACATCATGAATTTTCACCTTTGGTGCTCATCCAACTCTTTGATGGATGACTCTATTCACCTATGCCTTTTTCAATGAACCCTTATAGGTTCTGCCGCGAAGTGTTATATAGAACTACCACGAGGCTTCTTCACCGACTTCAACACCCTCTCTATGGCATTCCTCACCCACTACTAGTTACCGATCTGCTATGAAATGGGAACCAAGATTTTGAGTTATTTTAAACAAAGCAAAGCCACTTATATCTCCGATCACATTCATGAGTGGTGTCGAAGATGACATCTCATCAAAATCGAACTTCCAGATCAGTTGCTGGCAGAATGGTTCATAAAATCATTCGTGAATGACATCGCTCATGACATCTCCATGGGTGGAGTTGTCACAGAGGAACAGGCAATCAGTCGTTCCCAATACCTAGATCTTGTTTACTCACAAATGGGTACTCTTTACGACCTGCTTCCTGATGCACCTCATCCTTCTACTTCTACTACTTCCACCACTCCTATTGCTTCTCACACGGCTGACAATGTGATTGGCACCTTCGATGCCCAACCTCATTCTGTCCAAACTTCTGACAACAACCCCAAATCTATTTCTTATAATGTTCAAAATGCTACGTCTCCTACCGCTCCCACCAATAATACTTTTGAGGTAAATGATGTTCAATCTACCCCCGTCGGTAAAAAAAAATCTAGAAGGGGAAAGGGTAAGAATAAGGAGGAAAAAAATACTCCACACACTGAGAAACCTAAGACACCCCCTGTTGACGATAGGGATAAGCGCAAACCTCGATACCCATGTCTTATCGGTGGTAATGATCACTACACGAAGGATTGTCCCCGACGAGCTGAAGTTACTAAGTTCCTTCAAGGGACCACGAAACCCTCCACTCTGGCCGTATTGTCATAACCCTTCCCCTCTCAACAAAAATCCCAATTGGTCATTCATGGCCAACCTTCCTCCTCCAAAACATCCTCAGTATTAATGTGTATCGGTGATTCAAAGAAGAATGACATCACACTTACCACTCGAGCCAAAGATTATTCTTCCTCTAAAGATAAGGTTGATACGATACCCCTTTCATCGGTCCAATCATCTCCCACGACCCCACCTACTAATGGTCCTCTTCATCTTGAATGATTGAGCCTAGATATATTTCCTCACCCTCCACCAAAGGGTGTTGTTCGAAAATTGGCTTTCAATCCTCATGCTCGTGCTGCCCAGAACTACAACATTTTCAAAGATCTGGCCCAAGCGCCGCCCGCAATGTCAGCCTTCGAAGTCCTTCAAAGTTGTCCTATACAATGGAAGGCATTGTTGAAAGATATCGTTGGAATCGACCCTACGGATACAAATTTAATAATCTTTACCTTGGAAGATCACATTCCAAGGTTACCCCCTCAACTTGCATTCCAAATACAAGTGGTTGTCTATGATAAGAACATTTTTAGAACCGTTATCGATGAGGGTGCCTCGATGTGTGTCATGTCTATTACCTGCTGGAAATCCATCGACTCTCCTCCTTTGACTAAATCCCACAACACACTCGAAGCCTTTAATGGCTCTGGTTTTAAGCCTTACGATGTACTCCCTTCATTGTCGATTACGTTAGAAGGAAAAACGGTCCAAGTTGAAGTGGAAGTCTTTGACACTCCTCTTGATTATAACTGGATTGATTCAACGTGCGCAGTTGTGTCAACTCTTTTTCGTGTTGTACATTTCCCACATCAAGGAAAGGTAATTACCATCGACCAATTATCCTTCTTTAACTCAGATGCACATAGCGACAACATACCGTTCATTGCCAAACCCCCCCCGGATACAATAACATCAATGTGGGTCTTCTTAAAGACTCCTCATTAATGGGTACCTTCCCCATCCCACCACCTGATGTTCCACAACTGTCTATTTCCTCAATCAATATGATCTCCACCTCTATTCATGGAACCCCTGCGTCTCATGAACCATGGCTGGTACCCAACTCTAGCAATCATCTTCTTTACAACAATGAAATGTCTTTGAGTCTGGTCGAATCCACCTATCAGTCTAGTCAATCGGCAACCCCTTCTACCCCCTCTCTTGGTCATTCATCTCTAGATCCTTTCCGCGTCATTTTTCCCACGGACGAGATGATCATGTCTATTATGGAAGACACCCCCTGGGACAACAGACATCATTGTTCCATCCTCTTCCTGGAACAACACGCCACCAAGAGTTACCAACGAATCTCGACCCCATCGACCGTTGTCATCATATCTACCGTTCTCGAGTCTACACACGATGTGCTTTACGAAGGGAACTTAAGAAATATCTCACCCCCATTCCCCTCGACATATCCATAAAACCTGAAATTGTTGAAAATGTGCATATCGGAGTTTCATGTTCACACGATGAAGTCATCACCTACAAGTCTTTTTTCTAAGAATTTTGTGACGTCCTCACCTAGAGCTACGAAGAAATGCTTGGTATCGACCCCACCATTGTGATACATGAGATTAAGACATACCCGGATGCTAAACCTGTCCGACAATGCCTTTATCTAGTCCACCCACGTAAAGTGGCCACTATCAAGCTTGAAGTTGAAAAACTTCTCAAAGCTGGCTTTATTTACCCGGCGTTTCTCACTGACTGGGTTTCCAATCTTGTCACGATCGACAAAAAACAAGGCACAATTCACGTGTGCATTGATCATAGGGACATTAACAAAGCATGTCTGAAAGACAACTTTCCCACCCCCTTCGTCGACTAGATCATCGACGATTGTGCTGGTAGTGAAATATTCTCTCTGATGGATGGTTTCTTCGGATATAATCAAATCAATATTGTTCCCGCGGACCAACACAAAACCACTTTTATTTGTCCTTGGGGAACTTTTTCCTATCGGAAACTTCTTTTCGGTCTCAAAAACGCTGGCACGACTTTTCAGCGTGCCATGTCTTATGCTTTCCATGATATCAAACACATCGTGCAACCATATCTACACAAATTACCTGCTCATTCCATGCACCGGGTAGATCATCCAATACACCTTTGAGCCATTTTCCTCCGATGTCAGTTTTACCATATACGCTTGAATCCTCATAAATGCGTTTTCTGTGTAGAATCTGGTTGACTTCTAGGCTTTATCATTTCACGTCATGGGATCAGGGTAGAACCTTTGAAGGTCGAGGTGATTCTCAACCTCCCTCCTCCTTCTTCACTTTTCCAGTTACAAATTTTCCAAGGGAAAGAAAACTTCCTTCGTCATTTCATCCCGAACTATGCTGAGATAACTCTTGGATTTACACAACTTCTCAAGAAAGGGTCTGAGTTCGTATGGGATACCACTACCCACAAAGCTTTTGAAGCTTTGAAACTGTCTCTCACATGTGCCCCACTTCTCTTCCCACCTGATTACAGTCACGATTATTTCCTCTACCTCACAACCTCGGACTACACCATCGCGAACATGTCATCGTATTCTCATGATGAACATGT
This sequence comes from Picea sitchensis, assembly GCA_010110895.2. Taxonomy (NCBI): domain Eukaryota; kingdom Viridiplantae; phylum Streptophyta; class Pinopsida; order Pinales; family Pinaceae; genus Picea; species Picea sitchensis. The sequence continues at coordinate 51,331 of SNQJ01S0007679.1, forward strand.
CATCTATTACTTGAGTCGAAGTCTTACTCCAACCAAAATCAAGTATTTATATGTTGAAAAACTGGCCTTGGCATCCGTCCAAGCAGTTCAACGCTTCCGGCACTATATCCTCTCATGTAAGACTACGATTATTTCTAACTGCAACACATGCTCACACGTCAACTGCTCAGGGGAAAATACTCCAAATGGATTGTGATACTCCAGGAGTTTGACTTAGAATTTGAACATGCTAAGTCCAAGAAATCCTTAGTGTTTTCTAAATTGATATGCGACTTTCCCTACTCTGAGACGAAAAATGTAGCAGCTGATTCATTACCTGATGAATCCCTTTTCTTAATTAGTTCTGATGATATTTGGTACGGAGATATCATCATCTATCTCCAAACCTAGACTTTTCGACCCAATTTGTCTAGTACTGACCATCGTCAAATACACTAGAAAGCCCATCAGTATATTATCCTCGGGGATAATCTTTATCACCATGGGATTGAATCAGTTTTTCGACGCTGCCTCACGTTTGACGAAGTCGAGAAATCCCTCAATGATTGCCATTCTGGAGCCTGTGGTGGTCATATGTATGGGTATGCTACTGCCCAGAAGATATTGTGAGCAGGGTATTTTTGGCCTTCCTTATTTAACGATTGTATAATTGTCGTCCAAAAATGCCATGCTTGCCAGACTTACAACCATAAAATTCGATCCCATCCTGCTCCTCCTCATCCTGTGGTCTTAGTAGGTCCTTTTGTGAAATGGGGCATCGATTTCATGACATGTCACCCTCACTCGGTCGGGGGGCATGGATACATTATTGTAGCTATAGATTAATTTTTGAAATGGGCTGAGGCGATACCGACATTTGATAACACTCGAAAGACCACAGCATTATTCATATTCAATCACATCATAGCTCATTTTAGTGTTCCTTAGGCTATCGTCACTGATCATGGTAGCCACTTTAGAAACTTCATGATGTCCGAACTCATTGAAAAGTTGGGTCTTCGCCATGAAAACTCAACACCCTATTACCCACAAGCCAATGGCCAAGTTGAAGCAATAAACAAGGTCCTCATTACCATGCTTCGACGAATGATAGGGATTCACAAGACGAGTTGGCACACGATATTGTTTTCAGCATTGTGGGTGTACTGAACATCCGTTAAGTATGCTACCGGGTTTACACCATTCCAATTAGTCTATGTCCTAGAAGCCATTATACCTATTGAATGTGAGATACCCTCCTTGAAACTAGCCGTCGAACTACTCCCAAACACTTCTTCCGAAGAAGAACACCTATCGCACCTCATGCAATTAGACGAGACTTGTTGCGATGCTACCCTAGTCATAGAATCCCAGAAGAAATGCATCAAGGCCCAATACAACAAACATGTCAAGCCTCGCGTTTTCTCCGAAGGTGATCCGGTTCTCCTCTACTAACAAGATCGGGATATGTTGGGAGATGGAAAATTTGAAGCCATGTGGCGAGGTCCTTTTATCGTTAAAAAGGTCCTGGAGAAAGGAGCCTATGAGTTAGTGGACTATGATGGTATCCCTTTGAGTGAACCCAAAAATAGGTTGTACTTTAAAAAGTACTATGCCTGAAATCACCTATGCAGGAGTGCTTGTATTTTATTGTACCATACTTTTTGTTGCTTTGCTTTTATGTTATTTGGCCTCTGTCCTCAACTACTTATCATGCATTGTACTTAGTTTCCAGATGTCTGAGTCTTTGCCACCCTACATTGGCTTCGCTGATGGCACTATCCGTAGTACTCAGAACCTTGCTTCCGCTGCATCGGCACTTTACGCCCCTACAAACGAGCTCATCAGTTTACGAGGTGTGTGCCTCAGTTGTGCGACCAATAACATTGCAGAATATAGTACCATCATTGAACTATTGATTGATGCCATTTCACTTGGTATCTACCACTTGGCTATACGACTCGATTCGCAGCTAGTAGTACTACAGCTAAGAAAGGTCTACGCTATTTGAAGTCCTACTTTATTACATGTATATTTACGAATTCGCCTCTTGGAACGTTATTTTGATTATATTGAGTATCAACACATTCCTAGATGTCTAAATACATTAACATATGCATTAGATAACTACGTATTAGACAGACATTTGGTTCATTTATAAAACCAATCACATCACATGTATCACACAACACAAGATAAGCCGGTAGAGGTCGTACATATGTATATAACGATCAAAAGTTTTTTACAAACAATTTATGTCCAGGGACCAAAATCTCAAAATATGAAGCTCATAGCTTTTAAAAAATAGCGTCATGGGTGATGCTCATGGTAACACACGACTGCCTAAACCACCCTACGAAGCAGTCGGATAATAGACTTTGACACACCCATGGTGTGGCCCTGATAACGCCGAGGGATCTCCCCGATAGTCATGTCTGGAATGTCAACAGTCAATCTCTCCAAGTTTTTCTCCACTGCTTCATAATCTTCGTCATCCCATCACGCTACTGGATCCACCTCTCCTCGTCGTTGAATAGGAGACGTCCCCAAAGGTCGATAAGGCCCGATGTCTGTGTCATCAAAAAGAGTTTTTGTAATTAGTTCTCAGACAAACATAAAAACATTGCATATGATAAAATTCACAAAAACATTTAAAAAAGAAAAAACGTGTGTACTTCTTACCTAGATCTCCCCACTAAGCATCCTTGGGTAGGGCAAAATCCGGACCCCCCCAGAAATCCAACCCATCATAAGCATAGTCATCAACCATTAGCATCTGTGGCCGAAACCAGTCAAAGAATGAATCGTTATATTTGATGATAGGCCCAGTTGCGTGTCGGGCCATGAGGTTGCACCACCTCAGCATCCTCGGATCCTGTGGGGCTGGTAAACCCCACTCAACCTATAACCACAATAGTAGAAACCTCTCTAGAAAGAAGGATACCAAAAGTGACCCGTACCTGAATTGTTTCAAATCGCCCTTTCTGCATTTTGTTAGTTGCCTCTTTATGCTACGAAGGACTACGTCTGACTAGTTAAAGACCCGAGTATCTGTACACTCTATGGCATACTGAAAATAGCTCTGGATATCCATGTGTGGAGTAGCACTCCCAGCCATACGAGCAATAGTGAACAAGATGGTTCGAAGGGTCAAATCCCAGACCCCCCAAATGGCCACCTTTCCCTCGCTTCTTTCTGCCTTTGGAACACAATACTAGCAGCAATACTCACTCATAGGGAGTCCGCCACCTCAGCTACCAGTCAAGCTAGCATGGTACCCACACCATGACAGTCCTATTAGGAAGTAGATATCCTCGATATATAAGGACAATGTGTGGACTCCCACGTGAAATACTTGTTGGTCCATGTCCCACATATGAACGAGCTACTCCAACAACCTGACTTGGGCCCTCATGCCGAGGATCTGGAACAATTTTAAGAGACCACAGTCTCAGAGAGCGGAAACAGTACCTGGGTCATTCCCGACGATAGCATCATCCTCCTCATGCTCTCTTTCTAGCCACTCGAACATCGTGATGGTTAAATGCCTGCACAACAACCATAAGAGAAAGGTCAACCACTTGTTTCAACCCTTGGCATATTTTTTATTGAGCAAAAAATCAAGTTAAATTTTCATTTTTCGGCCCCCGCAGGTGCCCCTTTGTCACAGTGCAAGATTATCGCAGGTGCCCTTAAGGCCACTTGCGAGAATCCTACATTCTCTAAAGTCCCGTATGGCTAGCCTGCGAGAATGCTCGGGCGCAAGTTTTGGCCCTAAAACAAACCCAAAACCCTGAAATTTGCCAATGAAAACAAAAAATTGAACCATGAAAAGGTAGAAGACAAAGCATACCTCATTGACGAAGATGGTTTGCCAAATGGTCACTTGTGCCTCCCACAATCGAGCACTAAAATTCGGGGGAAAATGAGGTGTTTTGGGCAAAGTTCTTGGCAAAACTACAATGAAAATGGTAAAGTCCCTTTTTACTTTTATTTATTCAATTTTTACCATTTTTTTATTTTTTATATTGTATTGTCTATTAAACCTAGTGCCTAATGGTCCTATGAGTGTGACTTTCTGCAGATATGGTGACTTTGAAGTCCATATGAAGGGGTACGAATGTTTTTTCTTTTGTCGCGTGTACAACTACTTTTTATGGTTTTTAGCAAAACCTCGAGCACAGTCTTCGTTCATTCTCGTGCTCAAAAATACATGAGAATGCAACCGAGTATACTTTTTCTCGTATTTTCATACTCGTCATGGTAACACGAAAATGACAAACAAACAAGAGTCTCCTTTAAGCTTTTTTCACACTCCATAATAACGAAAAGATTGTTGAGCAACCTTGTTCTGTTCATGCTCATAAAAGTATCTGAACAAAACATTCGACGGGTGATAGCTTATCACTTTTTCGGTCCTGTCAAACTATTTTACGAAAAAGGAACTGAGAGAGTTCTCTTTAAGTGTTTTTCAGACTCTAAAAACATGAAAAACCTTCGAGTTTTCTCTCTTTGGACTCGTTAAACAAACATCGACAGACCCATAATGGGACCAAACCACTCCTTCCTAGGGTTCGTTAAACATAATCCAAGGGAGTCATTCGAAGGACGAGATTACATCAACAAGCATATGTTATCCTCCTCAAGCTTGCATAAAAATAAAGAGGTACTCGCCAGAAATGGTGGGGGAAATTTTGGGAAAGGGATGTGTTTTCATATTCGTATTATTGTTAGTAAGTGTCGCTCTTGAACATGACACCCCCTATTCACTATTTGAAGCCGTTTTGGGAAATCCATTTGTCTCTCGTTTGACTTGCTACAAGGTCCTCTCTTGGGTCGTCCCTGAGTCAGTGCTGCCAAATCCTCGATCGTGCCTTTCATATGTTCCAGAGAAGTTCATTTAAACCTTCTATTGAGTTGGCCATATGTAGTTTTCCATCCTTACCAAGTCGACCTTCTCTGTGTCTGTTTCAACCTATACTCATACTTTGTTCCACCTTCAAAATTTGTTACTTATTTCATGTCATTGATGGGGGATACATTAAGGCCCTCTTGTGACGAGTCTTTTCCTGTCGACTTCAACTCATTATCCAAGAATTAGACTTAGAAACCATTTGGTACCTTGGAACTTGCATGCCTCAATGGTAGGTTTCCTCGCTTTCGACAGTGGATTTTCATTATTGATCCCTGATCGGGAGATTCCGTCGAATGCTTGACCTCAACTCATTTATTCACATTTGATGGATTGTGCTATTGTACCTTGGGAGTCATTGACATCAATGGTTATTTCCCTCGCACTTGTTAATCGTTTCATCAATGACTGGTAATCAAGTGGTTTCTATTATGTTCGACTTCAACACATGTAATCGCATGGCTAGATTCGTACTTTGTGGCGATAGGATTGAAGACCCTGGATCTCATCTAGTTAATCCAAGCTACGATGGAGTATGTATGGTTTGCATCAAAACATAGATCCGCTTTGTATGTCATGTGGCTATGTGCAAGATACCAGATATAATAAATATGCAGAACATAAATAAAATGCTAGAAATGGCAAAATAACAATAATATAACCAGCATAATCTCCACAATAACACATAAATAATATGAGAACAACAACTGAAATAGTACTTTGACTTAGAAAGAAATGTTCACAGGCCTCTTTGAGGGGGCAACCTCCAGTCGAGCAATGCTCTGCTACAATAATCTCCAAGCTAGGGTTTCATACCCTGGACCCTTATTTATACTAAATATGTCTATTAAGAGAAGCATCTAGAGGAAGATCCTTCTAGAAGCGGAAGCTTCTATTAGGTCTTCTTACATCCACCTTATTCTATTTTATTGAAAGGCCTTATTAATATTGACATTTATTACATCCAAATACATTAATCTACCTTTGTGCGGGTTATGACCTTAACATGTCCGCCCCCTTAAAAACAGCCTTGTCCTCAAGGCTTGAGATGTGGAAACTGATGTAGAATGGTAGCTAGTTCCCAAGTGGAATCTGCTGGAGTCATATCTTTCCACTGTACTAGCACTTCCTTCATGGTTCTCTGATGCAAGCGACGCTCACACTGGTCCAAACCTGCTTCTGGCTATAGCCAAATGGATCCTTCTTCAGCTAACTCTGGAAGGTTGGTTTGAATTTGGCACCTGGTGCCAATCACCTTCTTCAAGCATGAAACATGAAAAACAAAATGCAGCTTCGACTGACTAGGCAGAGCTAACTGATATGAAACTTGTCCCGCACACTTGAGAAATGTGTAAGGACTATAAAATTTGGGCGCTAGCTTCTGACAATGCTCAACCTTGAGGGAAGTTTGCTTATATGGTTGCAGTCGCAAAAACGCCTGATCCCCTTCTGCAAATTGATGTTCAGAGCGACCTTGATCTGCTTGTTGCTTCATGTGATTTTTTGCCATGACCAAGTTCTCTTTAAGGGTACGAAGAATATCCTCTCTAATTGTAAGTGTTTGGTCAACCGCTTGGACCTTCGAGGTACCCGGTAAGTATGAGATAACTGAAGGTGGCTTTCGTCCATATACCACTTCAAAAGGAGTCATGCGAGTGGCTGCATGGTATGTAGTGTTATACCACCATTCAGCTAGGGGTAACCATTGAGCCCACTGGTGTTGTTTTTCATAGGCCAAGCACCTCAGATATGTTTCCAAACACTTGTTGATAACTTCTGTTTGACCATCCGTCTGGGGATGATAAGCTAAGCTGAGATGCAATTGTGTGCCTTGTAGCTTAAACAGTTCTTGCCAAAAATTGCTTGTGAAAGTTGGGTCATGATAAAAAACAATAGATTGCGGCATGCCATGAAGCTTGAAGACCTGGTCCATGAAAATTTGAGCCACCGTGGATGAATTAAATGGGTGGTGAAGAGCACAAAAATGAGCATACTTGGAAAGGCGATCCACCACCACCATTATGACTAATTTATTCCCGGATTTGGGTAATCCTGTAATAAATTCCATAGGCATATCCTTCCAAATAGCAGGGGGAATCATAAGCGGTTGGAGGGTGCCCAGAGATTTGACTGTTTCTCCCTTGTTGCATTGATACACCTCACATTCAGCGACAAACTTACGGATGTCCTGTTTCATACCATCCTAGAAAAAAGAACGTTTGACCCTGTCATATGTTTTGGTGAACCTTGAGTGCCCCGTTGTGGGTGTAGCATGAAGCTTAGAAAGTACCATGGATTTGAGCTTGGATTGTTTACTTAAATACAAGCAGCCTTTGTATCGAAGCTCATCCTGGAGCTAGGAGTACCCTGGGGAAGCCAGAGCCTTGGTCTGCAATTGTCGGATCAGATGAAAACTTTTGGGATCTTGAAGCCATTCCTGGTGCACAACTTGGAGCCAATCGGGTACAATGAAGGAAAGAGAAAAAAGGGATCCTTCATTTTCATATTTTCGGGACAATGCATTCGGCATGACATTGTCTTTGCCCTTCTTGTAAATGATCTCATAATCATATCCAAATAGCTTAGTGACCCATTTTTGTTTCTCTTGGGAGGAAATGCATTGTTCTAGAAAGTACTTGAGGCTTTGATGGTCGGTCTTAATTTGGAAGCGTTGCCCCAAGAGATAAGGACGCCACAACTCAACGACATGT
>SNQJ01S0007679.1:63204-81467 GCA_010110895.2 Picea sitchensis
GGGGTCGATCAAGAAACCAAACAATAAGGGGGTTTAATAGGTTTCAACCATAGGAATGATTTTTTGAACCATGGATATCATAGTGTAGTTATGCTTGACAAATAACTCAAAGAAAATGAACAAATATGAGTTGAGGAGGAGGATGAACTATTTTCTTATNTGGTGTTTCCTTTGAAATTTATTATATATATATATATATATATATATATATTGAATTATGGTTTGGGGTCTATCAAGAAGCCAAACAATAAGGGGGTTTAATAGGTTTCAACCATAGGAATGATTTTTTGAACCATGGATATCATAGTGTAGTTATGCTTGACAAATAACTCAAAGAAAATGAACAAATATGAGTTGAGGAGGAGGATGAACTATTTTCTTATCAAATATTTATTAGACAAAGAAACAAATGGGCACAAGGAAAACATAGATCCATTGGTTTATTCAATGCCATGTGAGATAGAAAATGAACAAGGAAACATTGATAACTTGTTTGAATCTATTATTTCACTGATGAAAACATCCTTAATTATGATTACATAATAAACCCAACAGTTCATTTACAAAATAGTAGCTCCGAGGTGGGGACTGTAAAATCTTAGTTCTAAAAAATAACCATTTATTTAAGACAACCATGGCACCAAACATGACTATAAAATCTCAGTATTGGGCCTAATTTCCTTCCTTTCATATTCTATTACTCATATAATGTTTACAAATAGAAAGAAAATGAAAGAAGGGAAGGAGAAGAAGAAGAAGAATCACTTGAGTATGCAAAGATAATGATTCTTTGGGTAGATCTTCAATTTTTTATGGCCTCTTTTCTCTATTTCACCCCTCTTTGTTGCAAATTTGATGCTTGTAAATAAGAAAAATATATCTTTTATAGACTGTTGAGAGAGAAACATGATCCCAAAAAACAGGTTAAATTTTGTTATTCATCCAACAATGAGAATGTTTCTCTTGAAATTTTGTTAGATTTAGTTAAAATAATAGCCTTTTGGCCCTCCACCAAATTCGTGGTCAAATTTGGGTTGATTTGGGTTTATTGTATTTTTCTTCCCTTTAGTTGTAATCACTTTCTTGACAATCCGTTAGAATCTTTGATTCACTTATTTCCCAAACTAACTCCAAGTTTGGCACCTTCTATGCCAAATAAAATGCAATTTAAATAACAAAAAATAGCGATTTCACCAAGATTTGTTTCATCGAATTCTGGTGAAAAAGTTCAAAAAGTCGAATGTTTAGACAACACCATTTTCTATCGCATTGTCTAAACGTTCAACTTTTTGGAGTTTTTACGGAGATATTTTCCAATCAAGTTTTATTGAAATTTGACCAAAAATTGTTGGAACTTCATATTTGAGTGATTGAATCTTTGTAATTTGAGTTCCCTGAGAGGTTTTCAAGATGCTGAATACATTTATGCATTCAAAAATGCTATTTAAATAACATAAAATAGTGATTTCACCAAGATCTATTTCGGCAAATTCCAATAAAAAAATTAAAAAAAAACAAATATTTAAACAACGCCATTTTCTTTTTAATATAAATACCACTTTAAACTTTATAATTTAAAATTTACTTTAACATAGTACAAAATGCAAAATAAAGGCCAAGTAGTGCATTTAGTTGGGTGGATAACATAACTTAAAAACCTTGTTAAAATAAAAACACCCAAGGAGGGGACACCACTATCCACATGCATTCCTGCTTTCCTTCATTCTATTCACATTAAAATTTATAATATATGGACATCGAACTTTATAATATATGGACCTAATACATACAAAACTTATAACCTAATACATGGACCACTTTATATTTTAATTTCATAAAGTTGAGGCGTGGGCGCCATGCTTTACGAAATTCCTTATATTCCCTACATCTTCATGATATGTAGGAGGGTCTTTGACTTATGCATGTTGTTAATTTGGCCTAAAATAGGTCCCACCACATTTTCATACATCCACAACTCTCATTTGGATTATGTCAGCTTCAACGTGATCAATGACCTCAAAACCCCTATCTAAACAATTATCTATACCAGAATTATTCATTTGGTCGATAAACACAATTTCACCCAAGGTGGGCTTGTTGGCACAGGGGTAGACCCAAGGTTCACTCCAAGAGCGCACCAAATATCCCTAGCTATTGGCCCTTTCGGCAACACCTACGAAGTAGATGCAGTCTCACCCGAAGCAGCTATGAGGGGGTTGCAGGACAAAGATGTCTACAACCAAAGGGATGTCAAGTGGATCAATTACAACAACAACTCCATATGCATCAACACTTATCAAGTTGGATCTATCCTGCACAGCTATAGATCTGATATAACACAGTAATGCAATTAACCATATAAAAACAACATAGATCAAAGCATAAATCACACACACCACACAAGGTATACATGGTTCACCCTCTCTCTAGGGCTATGTCCACAAAACTGCGCTTATAATATATTAAGATAAAGCCTATAGTTCTTATCTGTGCTCTTAGCCAACAGATATTCTCTCTTCCTCTACCGTCCTGCACACCCAACTGCAGGATTTGATCCTCACACCCAGCTGAAGATCTTACAATACTAGGAAGCTCTCGCTCTCAGCACTCCCTCTCTCATAGTACAATAATCTCTCAATCAACAATAATCAATATCAATGCCCAACAATAGTACCCACCTGACCTAGGTCCTCTCAACCTCTATTTATACATTATAGTCCCTCACCCACAGCCTTAGGTCGAAACCTAGGTGTCAAAACCCTAATTACCAAAACCTTAGGTGTCTAAAACCCTAGATCAACTTGACCCACTTTTCCCGGTCTTCGCCAGCCTATCTCTCCTTTCTTTCTGTGTGGTGGTAACGGTGGCTTTCCCCACTTTTTGAGTTGTCCTCGATCCATCTCCCTTGTTGATCTGTCATCCTATTGACAGGAGAAAATGACCATCCGTCAATTCGAAGAATGAGTCTAGTCTGGGGTTGTCTAAATAACCTAATCCATTTGTTATAACTCATTCTGACAGGTTTAATGGCTATGTTGGCCAATCTAAAAGTCCTAGAAGAAACAAATAAAAGAAATAAAAAAGCTAACTATTAAATAACCACTTAATATATATATGTACATAAATATATACTACTATTGTGGATGATATTTAAACAACATATATGCATGTCTTATTTATGTGCATGATATACAAGTTGCGAGTTTTAATCTAAACTCACGAAAATCTATGTAAAGATGGTTGCTTTAACAAAAGTAGATAAAGAAAGCACATAAGCTATTTTTTTTTGTTTTCTCTTTAGCAATCTAAGATTAAACTAGAAAAGATATTATGAAACAGGAGTATGTGGATGGTCAAAGCCAAACCATATATTAGAGTTTCATAGACAAACAATGATAGAAAGAAATGAACTAACCTATCAATGAGTTAATCGACATGCATCCAACATCTGTATGATTATAGAATGTCCAGCCAGCTTGTCCAAGAGATAAATTTGCGATGAACCTTGAAATTGTTCGGAATAAATACAAAACAGTATATTGACTATTGAATTTTAATGACAGAACGATGATATGCAAATAATCATTGTGGTATTTGTGATTGCAAGAAATTACATTCAAGATAAATCTAACTGTAACAACATGCTTTTGATCATTCAACAAAACTAAAGACAAATCTTATCATTTGGGTTGAACGAATAACCACTCCTTTCAATATCTGAAGCATCAAAATGTGGACAGTATTTTAAAGAAATTTTCCCAATGTCATAATAAATTGCAAAGACAAAAGCTATTAACAACTATTAATTAATTAGGATAAACAAACCATAAACGAAAACAACATTTACAAAGAGCTAAAGCCAAAATGTAAATATATGTTCCGTCCAAATTCATGAATAACTTGTCCACCTCCAGCCCCAGGCCAAGATGATTCATTACATAAAATACGAGTTTTTAAAGGGTTCAGAAAAGCTAACTATTTTATCTTATGAGATAATATTAAATCTCCAGAATTATCTACTGATTAAAAAAATAGGGGGGGAATACAACCACCCCAGATCACACTAAATCTCTAAAAACTAAAGAGTTTGTTCATGTTTACAGAAAAATAAACCATGGATATGGATAATAAGCCCAAAAATTCTTCATATCATTTGATCACCATAAACTGCTAGATTTCCTGAAAGAAAAATATAAAATAAAGAAATTTAGATATTCATTTAACCGATATTTTCCAAATTTCAAATAAGATTAGACTGGCTACAGAATCTGCTGATTCTGTAGCTAGTCTTATTTTAGCAACGAAATCTAATTTATTCTATGAACAAGAATGTAATACAATAAAAACAAATCTTTACCTTTAACTTGAAAATCAAATCGATTCACATGATCTCATAATTGATCACTGTTCTTACACTCTCGTCGTTTTTTACTATGATGTTGCCTGTTGTTTTCAAACGTTTTCCTTGTGTATGAACAATGGACTTGAGCCTATGATTTTCATCTGTTATGGGTTCGACCTGATCAACAAGGGTTTTGATTTGCGATTGTAAAATGGGTATGTCCGCATAATATTTGTCAATCTAGAACATACAAGTTTCACATTGTGAATTTGTGATGGTCATTTGAGAATACCCACAATTGTGTGTCGAACTATGTTCACTGTTGCCTTTAGGTTTGTTATCAAACTTGATACCCAGAAATCCTTGACTATGTTTCAAGCAGGGTGGAAAACTATCCACAAAATTGTAAGCCTGGTTGGGATCTGCTTCGAAGGAAGGAGGGTATTCTTCGGCCAAGAATTTCTCGATCTTCGAGTCTGATCTTTCATGGATCTCGATCATTTTAATCGAGCTCACATGAGCATTTGATTTATTTTGTAGTTTCCTTGAAATCACTACCTGCCCTTTTATTTTAAAAACCTAAATTGATATCACCTTTAGATGGCTTGCCCACAGGTCTGTTTGCTTTCTTAGTAGAGGCGTTAGGACATGAGCGTTGTTCATGGATCTTCTCAACAAATTTTGTTTCGGGTATAGGCTTACTGAGGGTGGCCATAACACATGCGTGTGTAGATTAAGGGACTATGGTTTCCTCTATCACAGGTTTGTCAACCTCTACAACATCAGAGTTAACGAATCCATTTCAGGCTAGGAAGGCGTTCCAGTCATCATTTTGTAACTTTAATTGATGTGTCAAAAGTATCTTTATCAAGCCATGGTGGAATAGGCTTGAATCCAATTGTTGTCTCTTGTACCTCTTTTCCATTTTATACAGGATTCTCCACAGGTAATAGGGCATATTTAATTGAAAATCGATGAAATTCATCAACAAGTGTATGTGATATAGAAATACAAAACTAAAACGGCCTTCACATGTCATGAATTGTTTTAAAACCGCTAGAAAACCATGCCACTGGGTTTTCAATAGGGACATGGGCATACCTTTGTCACAACAACTGATTTTTCGAGATGTGAAAAAAAGGCTCCAAGGAACCTCCTCGACCTTGGCATTTTTGAACCACGTATGCCTGCTCAAAGGAAGACCTGTTGCTTGACCTAAAAATTCCTTTGTGACCTCGATCTGAATGTCTCCCACCTTGGCTCGACATCCGTCAAAAGAAAGGGCAAATTCTTGAGCGGTTCGCAAGTTAAAACCTTGGAATTTCTCAATAAAAACAAGCCAGCCTTGACCCTCGAGTTCCTCCCTTGCATCATCAAATAGGAGTAGGGTCTGAGAGCCATTGGGTTCAATCTCGATGAATGGGGCCATGGGGATACAAAAGGCAGACAGTAAAACACAGTGAGTAGGGAGGGTTTCTAGGAGAAGACTAGAGCGACATTTCAAAACCAAAACTCATCAATACCCTAGCGCGTATGAACAGAGGTTCTTCAATACCAAATGAAGGCGTTTCGGGAAATGAATGCTAGGAGTACATGCAAAACCCAATATTTATCTCGAGGTGATGGGATTATCATTGTCAGACTACCACCTCCCACAAGGTACAGGCCATGACCAGGTTCATTAAAAATTATCGTTGCGCAACAAAGTGGGTTTGGTTTGTAAAGTTCAGGAGAGGGAAAATTTATAAACCAAAATGTAATGAAAAGGATAGGTATGACCAAGAACCATAAAAAATATATATCATGGTTTAAATCAAATGGATCATTGGTGATTCGAATAACAACTCAAAACATGCTTCACCTTTGAGGAGTCAATAAAGAAAATGAGCTTCATAGCAGAAAAGAATCGTTATTAACAAAAAATGTAGAGCCATCCACCTTTCATAAGCTTTAGATAAAGAGGTAAAATCTCTGTTCATGCTTTTAGTCATGAACGAAGCATGAAAATGAAAATAATAGAAATAACCAAGAGATCGCAACTGTAGTTTCAAAAATTTCTTATGAAGAACAATAATTGTATGACCCCAGGTAGGCACTAAATGCTTAAAAAAGTTGAAAATATGTGGGGCTGCCAACACATCCTTGATCTCCTCATCCAACGACTGGATTTTCTACACTTCACTCCAGCTTTTCTTCTCTTTTTCTTACTTCAACCCAGTGACAATCATTGTGTCTTCCGTGTAGTTCGTGTTTGACCTTTTCTTCCTCGATCTTCACTTGCTTCCATACACAAGGGCCAATAGGCCCCCAACACTCACCTGTGACTCATCTCAAGGCACTTCATATATGATCTTTCCATTTTACTTCGACTTTGGACTGCGCAGTGCAGTCTTTTCTTTATGCTTTGTGTCGCTTCTCTTCCCTTGTGCAAACTATCTTTTCTGTGTCTGGTACCCAGTTTCAACTGCACTTGGTACCTAGACCCTTCTCCTTTCATTTTTACTGAGAGTTGTGAGGCAACTAGTTGTCATAGTACAACTTCAACCGACTCTCGTTCACCAATCCTTCCTTCCATTCTCCCTTTAATGTTTGCAGTTGTGTAGCTCCTCCTTCTGTAACATAGGCGATCTCATATGGTCTGATCCAATGTGTCCTAAACTTCCCTGGGTTTCTTATGAACTTACTGTCATACACCAGTACTAAGTCACCTTGCTTGAATGTCCTCTTCTTGATGTGTCTGTCATGATATGCCTTCTCTCATTCTTTCTGAATCTGCTGGTGGAATATTGCAATGAATCGGTCTTCCTCCAATTCAACCAACTGTGCTAGCATCTTCTAGACAATGCCAGTATCATCCATGTTTGTAAATGCAACAATTCTTAAGCTTGGTACCAAGTATTCCATCAGGACAACAACTTCAAGGCCATAAACCAACTTGAAAGGGGTCTGCATTGTTAATTTCTTGCAAGAGGTTCTATAAGACCAGAGTACTGCTGGTACTCTTAAATCCCAGTCGTCCCTGTTCACACTGTAAACCTTCATCAATGTTGTCTCCAAGATCTTGTTGAATGCTTCAACTATTCCATTTGCTTGTGGATGGTAAGGTGTACTCTTTTGATGGTGAACTACAAATTCTTCAGACAGGGCTTCCAGTATCTTATTGATGAAATGGGTGCCTTGATCACTCATAAGGGTCTTAGGGCATCCAAATCCCGTTATTATGTCATCAAAGATAAAGCACGCAGCTGTAGTTGCACTATAGTCCTTGACTGCTCTTACTTCGTCCCATCTGGTTAAGTATTCAGTTGCATTAATGATGTACCTTGCTCATGTGCGCTTCCTTGGTGGGTTTATAGGTCCCATGAAGTCAATGGCCCATTTTTCAAATGCTTGTAGGGTCATCTGCGGTGCTAATGGAATTTCATCTCTTCGGGATGATTTTCCAACTCTCTAGCATATATCACAAGCTCTAGCATAATCCTTAGCATCTCTATGTAAGGTAGGACACCAAAGGCTAGCTCGCAGGACCTTCTGTGCAATTTCTTTTCCTGCATAATGTACTCCTATGATGCCTTCATGAGCTTCTGCATGGATCAGTAGGCGCTCTGCCTCCATAACATATCTTCTTAGTATCTCGTCAGGTCCCACCTTGTATAGTTGACCAGCTATTAGTGAAAAGTATACAGCGCGCACCATGAGTTGTTTCTTCTGGGGAATTGTATACTCACTGGGTGCTATCCATGTTGTCGAGAACTGGACGATGTTTGCGATGTGGTCATCAATATTTCTAACGATGAACAGTTGTGCATCTGGTAGTGTATCCTCCAAACTAGTGGGTTCTTATCCATGTTCCAACCTTGACAAGTGGTCAGGTCCCTTGTTCATTCTTCCTGGCTTAACTATGATCTCAAAATCATATTCCTGAAACAACAGGAGCCATCTACATATCCGCCCCTACAACACTGGTTTATTGACTAGGTATTTCAGCGCGGAGTGATCTGTGAACATTTTAAAGTGTCCTCCCAATAAGTGGTGGCATAAATTTTTGTAGTGCATATACCATGGCCAATCCTTCTCTCTCTGTGGTGGTGTAGTTAACTTCTTCTGTGGATAGCTTCCTGATAGAAAAGGCTAACGGGTGATCAATGTCTCCTGTTCTTGGTTGTTCCAGTACTGCTCCTAGTGTAATAGAAAACACATTAACATGCACATGAAACTCCTTTCTCCAATATGGAAAAACTAGAATGGGCATAGTGACCATCTTCTATTTCAGTGTGTTGAAGCTCTGTTGGCATTCATATGTCCACCCAAACTGCTAGTCCTTCTTCAGCAGCTTCTCCATTGGTTCTGTAATTTGGGCATAGCCTTTAATGAATTTCCTGTAATAGTTAGTGTGTCCTAGCGCAGTGCGCAGTTGTTTAACTGAAGTAGGAGGTGGAAAATCAACTATAATTGCAACTTTAGATGGATCAACCAGCTATCCCTGCTTGCATACAATATGGCCTAATAATACTCCAAATGGTGACAAGAAGATGCACTTCTTCAAATTTAAATAAATTTGACACTGCCTGCATTTATCCAACATTAGCCTTAGACATTCAATATGGTTTTTCAACAAACTAAATACAGTCCAGTCATCAAAATATGCTTCTAAAAATTTATGCAAAAATTCTTTGAATGCTTCAACTACCACCCTGGAAAACATGGTTGGGGCATTCTTCAGTCCAAATGGAATTACTGTGTATTGAAAGGATCCCCATTCTGTGGAAAATGTGGTCTTATGGAGGTCCTCCTTGGTGATCTGGAACTGATGGTATCCTAAAAGTCCATCTGTAAAATAATATACCTTTTGGCCTCCCACGTTGTGTAATACTTCATCAATGAATGGTGTAGGGAAAGGGTCGTGCAGACAGGCATCGTTCAATTTCCTGAGGTCCACACATATTTTGATTTCTCCTATCTTCTTTTCTTATACCACCATTGGGCTGATCCATTTTGATTCCTCGACAGGTTCAATAATCCCTGCTTCCATCATTCTGTCGAGATCAATCTTCACTTTTTCCTTGTATTTCAGATTCAATCTGTAGGGTCTTTGCTTGATTGGCTTCTCATATGGTTTCAAAGGTATTCTCATCTCTCCCATAGGTCCTTTGATTCCCTTGATATCAGTGAACTTGGTTGGAAACAAGTCTTAATATTCATGCAATAATTCTATAATCTTGTCAATACTAGCAACATCCCAATAATCTCCAACATTGGCAAGCTTTGGTGTCTCCTCTGTTCAAATATTGACCTTTCTGATCTTGATTGGTTGTCCAATGAATGGTAGTTCAACTCCTGGTCCCTCCACATCTCTTTCTCCTTCTGTCTCCACGATGTTGACCTTCCTCGGGTCATCGTCATCATCGGCATTGATGTTATAGCAAGTCTGCAATTTCTGGAGAGGCGTAGTCCATTCATCCTCCTCTTGTTCCATAGGGAGGCTAGATGCCTCTTCGAATACCTTATGCCTCACAATATGTAGTGCTTGGTCTACTGAAGGATATTCACTTTCAAATAAAAAGGTGGTAACAAAATTTTGAATCATACCTTCCCAATATGTGGTTATGAGGCACAGTTCCTCTTGAAGGTACCAGTTGATAGGGGTCGTATCTAGCGTGTTAATGAATCTGTGCACCCATTGTTCTCGAGGAATATCACTCCAGGCCTCTTCACAACTTCACGCATGGTCCTTTGGGAAGCTTCGACCAGTATACCTTACTTCGCAGCTTACTGCTTATGCTAAAAACCGTGTTGTCATCAAGGTTTGACATTGTGTCTAGTCTGTGATGTTTCTTTTGTGTGTCCCCCACCATCTTGCTGGTGTAGCTTTTAGGGCCTCATCCATTTCCAAAAATCATTTTTCTGTTGGTACACTTGTTTCAAAATTTGAAAGGAAGGTTTCTAGGGGGTTCAGTCCATCAAATGTAGGTAACTTACTCACTACTATGCCGATCCAACGAACTTCTCTGGTTAATCTAGCACATCTTCTGGTATAGATTTCATAAATCTAGTTCTACTAGTTCTCCAACGCTTCTTTCGAGTCTGATGAACATGCATTGTCACTTCACCAGCTAAGATTCCCATCGGTTGTAGGATTGATATAATCATGTTGTCTGGCTATTAGTTTGTAGATGCTTTCCAATCCGTATGCATGGTCCTCTTCTCTGATGGGCTCTATGCAATGCTGACCCTCATCTGGATCTAAGGGTGCAATGACCCTAAGGCCATATCTTTCAAAGGTCATACGTCTTTTCTTCAAATCAACAACATTAGAGTTGTTGAAGGCCCAATCAATTCCAAGCAATGCAGGGTAAGGGAAACTATCATCAACAATTTCAATTACCTCAAAATCTGCAAAGGTTCTAACTCCGTTGATGTCCACAGGGACATGCTCCAATCATCCAAATGCGCTGACAACCTGTTGATTAGCCATGCAAAGTATGATAGGGGAATATATCAGCTTCGGTTTTCCCATCATTGCCCAAGTTTTCTTTGTCATGACATTGAGCTCTGATCCTAAGTTGAGGACCACATAGTCTATATCATATCCTCCTATCTGAGAATTCACATGTAATTCTTTATTTTTTCTTCTCTTCTTTCCAATTTGGTGTATTGCCTTGTTTAGCAAGGGGTCTATCTTCCCTAGCTCATACTGCCTGATTAAGTTCTATAGTTCTTGCACAAAATTCGCATCCTGAATTAACTTAAAACAAGTGTACAAAAATTTGATGAGTTTACTTACCTCTTTTCCTTCTTTATGCGCAGTTGACTGATCAAATTCCTGAAGCATTCCATACTCTTTAATTTCTGGTCTTGTTTTTTATGAGGACCCTTGGTATCTTTTGAACTCCTGTCTCACTTCCTCAAAGATTTGTCTTTATTTATTTGCATCAAAAGCATGAGTCTTCTCTGCATCTTTCCTGATACCTGAATCTTCTACGATCTTTCCTTGGATTGTTCTATCCTCTCTTGTAGAAGTGCCTCCTCGAGTAATAACAACGAATATAGGGTATGTTCCACGAGGCTCATCATATATCATTTGTACTTGAGGGTTCTATTGGGGTCCTCGTCTTTCATGAAGCTTGGCTAGCAACACAGGGCAGTCTTCAATAACATGATTGAAGGAGTTGCAATAACTACAGGTGGTGCAAGGGATCTGACAGTCCCTCGCTAGATGTCCTGGATGTGCAAAGTTGTAATAGATTATTTGTCCTAAGCCTTGACCCATACCTCCTCCTCATCCTCTTCCTCTGTATCCACCACGAGTATTGAAAGTTCCTCTTCCTGGGGATTTGTACTGTGCATTGTTTCCTTCTTGGTGCACTTCGCCTTGGATCTTATATATATCTCTTGATTTTAATGCATCAATTCAAAGGCCCTACAATATCTTTCATCATTCCCTACAAACTTACAAAATGTGCAATACAAGGTTGTGGGTGTTTGAACATACTTCTGCATATAGTAGCACTCACCAGGGCGATGTCGGTTTCTGCATACTTCGCACTAGGGTAGGTTAACTTGCTTCAAGGGGCTCGGTGCTCCTGAGACTAAATATTCATGAAAAAAGGGACAGTGTTCCTTATCATGACCTTGGATCTACATCTTACACACCAGATATTTTCTCTTTTTTCCTTCCCCTTATCCTTCTTCATATCCTCGACCTGCAAAGACAAACTGGTCAGCTGGCTCAGGATCTGGCTCATGCTTGAGCTAGATTCTCCCATAGGTGTTGATTCAAGCTTCATGGTGATCTCCAAAGCTTCTGCCTACAATGCAATCTTCTGCTGCATCAAGGAAACTCTAATATGCGGTAGAAGGGAAACGATGAACCATTCCTTGTTATGTTCATCTAGGATCTTAAAAGTCAATCTTCTAGTTAAGGTTTTGAATCTTTGATCAAACTCCCAAACAGGTTCGACAACCTTTTTCTTGATCTCCTTCAGTTTTGTGATACATTGTGACTCTGACTTAGGTTTCTTAAACTCTACAACCAATGTGTTCTTGATCTCATTTAGTGGCTTAGGCTGTTTAAGTCCTTGGACAAGCTTCATGTACCAGCTTAACGCGTGATCCCTCAGTGTGGTGTTAAACTGGTTTCTTTTAACAGCTTCATTGATAATGTTTTTAATGTTCCATGCGGTCTCACATAGGAACCAGTGTTGATCAGGATATTCAGATCCATCTCTTCTAAAGATAGGGAGCCTCATCTCATCTTCCATGGAGATGCCTAGGTTTCCTTTCTGAGTAGACACTAAACTGTTTGTAATGGTACTCTACGGACTCTGGTGATTCTGACTATTCTTATGGTTTAATGTTTTTGAAATAACAAGGGGGTCATTATTACTTATTTCAGTAGTTTGCACAGTTCCTGAGGTTTCTGGCTCTCTTTGGTGAAGTTCTTCAGCTTCCCCTTCTTCTATTCTGGTGGGTTCTAAATGTTCTTCGTCTGTCAGATCTAGCTCTTCCCCACTATAGAAACCCTCTTCTTCGTAGTTTTTCTTAAACAGGTTCTCAAGGTGAACCCCTCTGAATACTCGTCCACTGCGCGTATGTCCAGCTTCTATGTCGTTGTCACTGTCTGAGTTTTTGAACATTATCCTTTTCATGTCCAACCAATCTAATTTATCTTCAAGATGTGGTTTTCATGCAAGAGCATCTTGATTCTTAACTTCAGAAAATGCAAAAATTTTCCTCTGGGTCCTTTGGAAAAGTATCTCTTGGCTTGGCTATACGATTCTACTTTGTCAATAACAAAGTCGGTGATATACCCTCCAATGGTACTATTAAACCAATGATCTACGACTCTGGATACAATGTTATAAACTCTCTTAACCCTCTAGATCGGTGCCAATGTCCAAGCCACGGGAGGTCTAGATCTGATCTCAAACTGTGTATCAGCTAATCTAGTCAACCACTCATGTAGCTTTTGATGGATTCCTCTAAAGAAAATCTTGTGAATGTTCGTGAAAATGTATCTTTGTATCCAATCTTTAGTACTCAATTTAGGGTTCTTGTTCTGGGCTTCAACGAATTCCCTCTCCTGATCTTCTATCCACTTTTGAATCCTTGTCTTTGATGGGAACCACCTTGACATTCCCTCACAAAGATTCTTTTCCTGGCAACAGAACCATTTGTTGGCATAGGGGCAGACCCAAGGTTCGCTCCAAGAGCGGACCAACAAGCCCTAGCTATTGGCCCTTTCGGCAACACCTGTGAAGCAGATGCAGTCTCACCCAAAGAAACTATGAGGGGGTTGCAGGACAACGATGTCTACAACCAAAGGAATGTCAACTGGATCAAGTACAACAACAACTCCATATGCATCAACACTTATCAAGACGGATCTATCCTACACAGTTATAGATCTAATCTAACACAGTAATGCAATTAACCATATAACAGAAACATAGATCAAAGCATAAATCACACACACAACACAAGGTATATGTGGTTCACCCTCTCTCTAGGGCTACATCCACAGAACTGCACTTATAATATATTAAGATAAATCCTACAGTTATGATCTGCACTCTTAGTCAACAGATCTTCTCTCTTCATCTCTCTTCCTCTATCGTCCTGCGCACCGAGCTGCAGGATTTGATCCTCGCACCCAGTTTAAGATCTTACAATACCAGGAAGCTCTCTCTCTCATCACTCCCTCTCTCACAGTACAATAATCTCTCATTCAAAAATAATCAATATCAATGCCCAACAATAGTACCCACCCAACCTAGGTCCTCTAGACCTCTATTTATACATTATAGCCCCTCATCAACAGCCTTAGGTCGAAACCTAGGTGTCAAAACCCTAATTACCAAAACCCTAGGTATCTAAAACCCTATGTCAACTTGACCCACTTTTCCCAGGCTTCGCCAGCCTATCTCTCCTTTCTTTCTGCACGATGGTAACAGTGGCTTTCCCTGCTTTCTGAGTTGTCCTCAATCCATCTCCCTTGTGTATCTATCATCCTTGATCTCCTCATACAATGGCTAGCTTTTTCGCACTTCACTCCGACTTTTATACTCTTTTGCTTACTTCGACCCAGTGACAATCACCGTGTCTTCCACGCAGTTCGTGTTTGACCTTTTCTTCCTCGATATTCACTTGCTTCCATACCCAAGGGCCAACAAGGCTCCACAAGTAAAAACTAATTTTCATACTTTTGAAACTCAGAATTGGCTTATGTTAGCTCCAACATGTTCAATGACCCAATAAAAATGTTTGATATGCTTCCTACATCCAAAAATGTCATTTGGTTAATTTAAAAATTTTGGCCCGAGGTGGGCCCTATGGACAAAAGGACCAGTTTTGGGCAGTGAGCCATTTTAGGTGACAACCGAACCTTCTCAAACTCAACCATCATGAATAACACCTAAAAACCATGACACAAGTCCTCTCTAAGGAATCTTTGGCATTCAAGTTGAATGTGGGTATCATTACAAGGTCTTGGGCATCATGGATGAGTCTCTAGTCCTTAACCATATTTGAGGGAGGGAAACAAGAACCTTCAACCCTAAACCTTTCTTCTTACGCTCAAGCACCATGGACAAGTCCTCAAACCATTTCATATGACCTTTGTAGGGTATCATTGCCTCCAAGTGGGATATGGGCACCATGATTAGGTTATTTGTAAACCAATAATAGGTTTCAAGGTCTAACCAAGGTCAGGGGAGGAAAACAAGGGCCTTGTGCCATAAATAAATATTCTCAAGCTTAAGCACCATGAACAACACTTACAACCCATGAAGCTTCTCAAGATTTAACATTGAATGCATCCTCAAACCACCAAATGAGACCCTTGTATGTTACTTATGGCCTACTAAAGGGATATGGGTGCCATTATTAAACCAAAACATAGACCCTAAATAGGATTGTGTCTCAATCCAACAATAAGAATGGTTCTCAAGGCCATGGTTGAGGTTCTTTAGTGTCTGAGTGGGATATGGGAACCATGAATATGTTTTATGCACTAGAAATGTGTGTTGAGCCCTGAACATGGTCAAGGGGGGAAACAAAGGGATTAAACCCTAAATGAACCTTCTTAAGCTCAAGCACCATGGTTGAGGGAGGAAAACACTTGGGACTTATGCTCTAAATGTGGCTTATCGAGCTCAAACGCCATGCACAACACCTGCAAACCACAACACAAGCTATCTTTAGGGGGTCTTTGGAATTAGAGTTGGATATGGATGTCATTATGAAGATTTGAGAACCAAGGATGGGTCATAGGACCTTAACCGTGATTAAGGAATGAAAACAAGTTCCTCGATATATTTTTGAATCTTGTCAAATTGAAGAGCCTTAAACGCATCCTTAAACAAAAAAAAATGAAAAATATATTATAGAAGTTGATGATAAAATAAGGTTAAGAAAAAATTTGAATGTAATTTAAATAATACAAAACAAAGATGGAAAATGAAAAGTATATTAATCATTCATTGTTATTGATGCATTTCTATCATATAAAAAATATTTTTTTAGGTAGTACCATTTCAATCTTGTATAAAGAATGTACCAATTATTCAAAACAAGACTAGGGATTTGGCATTGAGTCTTTCATAGGGTTTGTTGTTGCAATATTAGAGGTTAAATGATCAAGCAATATAGTAAGAAGGTTAGGTAATTGTATTATTAGTCCCTGCCGAAGGCAAACCAAGGACTATAGCATTCGATTTGGCATTGAATTTGCATTAATTCATCTTTGATTATAAAATTTTATCTATCTCCTAATGTTAAAATAGGTGAACATTTTTTATTTTTTTTCTGAAACAATAAAAAATGAATTTGGTATCCTTCTATTGGTGGATATTTTTGAAGTCTTATTGCCAAGAAATGATGGTTTCATTGGACATATAACCTTACATTTAACCCTATTGTCAGTGTTGTTAGTTTAACCTCCACTTTAACCTTCTCTATGTGGACATTTGGTTGGAGATATAACCTTACATTAAATCCTATTGTCAGTGTTTTTAGTTTAACCTTATTTGCATGGACATTTGGCTGTGGGCATGGATGAGCAATGGGATTGGCATTAAGTAATATGTCATTTTAATTTTACAAACACTCATATATATGAAAAATAACCAAATGTTGAAGACTACATGGGTAGCAAAAATAAATTTTATACTTTATTGCCAACATGACTGGAAAGTGTTTTGGGTTTGTTGATGAGAACTAAGTAATATGTCATATGCCCAAAGGGGTTGGGTCCAATGGTGAAAAGAGAGGAGATTTTCACCATTGGGAAAGGTTCAATTCCCATGAGGGCCTAACCTGGAGCCATGGGGGCACCTTGAGGTAGTGGTCAAACATGTGGTTGCACCCAGTGATATTATATTAAATAATATCGTGACCCATGCACACATAAGTGGATCAAATCCCACCCCCATGTCCTCCAAATTTTACGCCCCCAGGGGGGCAGCTCAATTGGAAAGTGTCGTGATATGAAGTTCCATGAGGTTTCGAGTTCAACTCCCCCCGACTTATCTTGTGTGTCGTGTATGGGGCATCATGGGAACACCTGGAGGTTATAATAGTAGCAGTTGGATAACACGACCTCGTGTAACATGTGTACGTGCCCAACTAGTTGTTGATTCCGCCAGACATAAAAAATAAATAAATAAATAAATAAATAATATGTCATATTAATTCTACAAGCATTAGTGTATATGAAAAAAACCAAAGTTTGAAGTTGTCTTGCCAACTAATTAATAAACCACCTTTTAATACTAACACCACTTTATTCACTGCCATTCTCCATCGCCTTCTTCTCGTGCATTGATATTTGAATTATCTATGAAATTATAGAATGAGCAATTCCCACCCTTAAATAATACTAACACCACTTTATTCACTGCCATTCTCCACCACCTTCTACCCTTTCTTTGATATTTGAGTTATCTATGAAATTCTTGAATGAACAATGCCCTGTACAATGGTGGCCACTAAAAATACATGGAAAAATTCTGACAACTATTGATGTTTCTTCAAAGTTTGAGAGCTCAACCTTGCAATTGAATGAAGCAGTGAAGCATACAATCAAAAATGAGAAAGAAAACAATAAAACAAACCTAAAATCTCGTCCTCAATCTTCATTCCTTATTGTACAAGGGACAATGTTTCAATACCTTGCTATTATTATGAGGTATGTATTCACTCATTTGACTTCTCTCATCTCTTTGCCTTTGGAATTCTCATCTCTTTGCCTCTGGAATTGTTGTTGTAACATTTGTTCACGGATGCAGCTCATTAGTAGAAAATCTCATGAATGTTTATCATTTGCAAGTTGAAATATTTGCAATGGGAGCATAAACATATAGAGAAATAAACTATACTATGACAATGCAATACATATTTATTATTTATTGAATAAATTGTCCTTTCCTACTATGTATTTGAGATTTGCATGGCCCATCTAGATTATCCAAATTTGAGTTGTAGTCTCCAGATTTGTGAGAAATTCAGGAACAATATGTAATACATTTCTAATTATTATTGGTTCAACATATAGGTAAAACTTGTTAATCACTCGCTAATGATGGCCATGCTAACAAAAGAAACCATTAACATAGTATAATAGATATACATTTTATATAACAAATGTATATGAAACCACACCAATACAACTACCACTGAACATGCCCTTTTCTTGAATGTACTTCATCTTCACAATGGATATCATTACCCTAAATACCTGCAAACACATATATTATTTTATTTATTGATCACTAAACTTTTATCTAGTTTTGAAAGAGTTGAGCACTGAATTTTGTCCTACTTCTAAAAAAACTCACTTAGTATTATTTTTAAATAATTAAAAAAATGAAAAAAGAGAAACAATTTTCAAATCATTATCCTTTGTGAACAAAAACACAAGGTT
>SNQJ01S0007679.1:81477-94204 GCA_010110895.2 Picea sitchensis
TTCCATCACTTCTTTTCTAAAAGAAAAATCTAAGGTTAAAGCAGTGGAAGATCACATCGAGCATCAACAACAAGTTCTCCAAATCTTAAAGGACAACCTGACCATGGCACATAATCACATGAAACAACAAACAGATCAACATCATAGTGAAATAAGTTTTGAAGTAGGGGATTGGGTGTTTTTAAGACTACAATCATACAAACAGATGTCCCTTAAGCAACCAAAGAAGGATAATAAATTATCACCAAAGTACTATAGCCCTTATAAGGTGTTACAAAAGATTGGTACTATGGCATACAAATTGGAGTTGCCTGCGTCTTCACGAGTACACCCAGTTTTCCATGTTTCATGCTTAAAGAAGGTTATAGGTGACAAGATATCAGTTCAAACTATATTGCCAAAACTTGAAGAGGAAGGAAAAATCATATTGGATCCCGAAGCCATCACTGACAAAAGAATTTCCCAGGTAATGAATAGATCCATTTCAGAGTATCTCGTTAAATGGAGGAAACTACTGGCTGAAGATTCCACTTGGGAAGATGAGTCTTTTATACAGAAGCATCCATAGCTACTCAAGTGTTGCGAACAACACTTGTCTCAAGGGGAGGGGCATGTTAAGCCATAAATAGTGGCTCATTACCCCTTAATTGGGGCTTATTACATTAGTAATGTTATTTTATTTATGCCAGCTTGAGTCCATGAGTTGTAATTGTACCTCCTAGTCTCCTATATATATACCAAGGAGACATTTTCATTTGGAATCATCTTGTACTTGAACATTTATGTGGTGTATAAGGAGGTTTCCCCCTCGAAGAGGCTTATTATATGAAATTATCTCTTTTTCAAGGCATTGAGTACTTATTCTGAGGTTTTTCTATGTTATACTGATATTTGGTTCTTAACAGAAAATCAACTAAAGGAGATTCATTGAGGGATGATAACAAACATATATTCTAAATAACATGCCTAATATGCCTTCCATTGTTTAGATGAATTCCATGTTAGATTAGTTTTGATAGTCATTATATATATAGATCAAAATTGCATTATAGAAATATAGATGAATACATAAATGCATAAACAAAACAAAGCAATTCCAACATTTCAAAACCTTTGAACAAATCAACATTAACACATGGAGAGAAGTAAGGAAATATCAGTTTAGTTTGCATAAACGATTCAGTTCAGATGGGGAGTGGTAGCATGGTGATTTTAGGACACATGACTACCCACTAAAGAAGAATATATGTGTTAAAATCATTTTCGGTTAGCCCAAATTTCTATCGACATATCAACACACTAACTCTCCTTCAGGTCCATAAGCATTTATCCTTGCAATTATTCAGTAAACATAATTCCCACCCATCCCTTCATTGCGATGAGCTTATGGCATATCAGAGACATAGAAAGACATAACAGTTGGAAAAATACTAAAGTACAGAGGCCAACAGGTGCGCACTAAGCCCAAAATTGGATGGAGATTGAAATCGAGAGCTAAAGCAACAGAGCAAGTGATATCTCCACGTATGGTTTGAGCAGGAAACCATGTTGTAAGAAAACTGCCATTAAGTAACACATTGGAACATAAAACTTGTTATATGTCATGTTTCAACATATACACGAATCCCAATGTTCATTGCCTCTCGTTCTCTAAACCAGTCCAAAAGCCATCCAATTCCCAACCAACTGCCATATTTAATGAGAATTTTTATTTTTAATAAAAGAAACTAAACAATCTAACAAGGTTATATATCATAATAAAAATTGAAAACTTTAAAATATTATTAAATTTGTTCAAATTTAATAATAATTTGAAAACTAAATTAAAAAATAATATTATCACTCATACTATTTATATTCTATAAAGTGTCCATACTCTATAGTTTAATACTCACACTATAGGTACCTTTGTTTTATTTTTAAATGTCGTGCAACACCAAATGTCTAGATATCTTTAGATTGTACATAAATTCAAGCGTTCATTCCTTCACGGGAAAGAACATAAATACTTCACAACAATGTAACAACATTGTAAATATGAATCATATTAACTTATGTGAAAACTATGAATCCTATCAACTTATGTGAATCATGGACTCTATACAACCTCAACGAAGATAGTATTGACATAAAATCAGGTTGATTTGAGATATATGATGTAGACTGTATAATGCTTTTAATCTTCTTGGAAATCCCCGTCGGACACTTGAGGATCATCGACTTAGACATTTTGTATTACATCGCAATCAATTATACATGTAATTTTCCCATTTACAAATGGACCTTGTACATGTAGTTGAACACATTTTGGGTACTTGTTAATCATAGAATCTAAGTTTAAGAGGGGAAAAAAATGAAGAATTTTTTAACTAAACATAAATCTTATTCATGTAATAAATTGATAGAGAAAAATAGAAATCACATAAATATCATAATATCAAACACACTAACACCTTGGAAAATATATAAACAAGACTACTATAATATAAGGCCATATTGTCGAAATTATGTCACCTTGGAAAGCTCCAAAGACTGATTTGGGATCCAGGAGGATTTCCAATAGCTCAGAGGGGAAGCTCATGAGAAGGAGCTCATGATTTTTGCAGTTGTGGAGTATGATGCAAGAGCATCGCTCCATGTTGGCCAGCCAGCCAGCCATCCACGTCAACGCGCATGCATTCAAAGCTGAAGGGAGGCACAGCCTCATTTGAATTTGAAATGAATGTAAATTTAATGTGCTTAGGTTGTTGAGCCAGGAAATCCATGCTATATGTAGGCATTATATAGGATCATCTTTAATGCTAGCTCGGTTGAGATCTAGATCCAGATGCTAGACTAGACATCCATTGAATGTAATTTATTAGAGTAGGTGGACCTGGAGGGAAGAGCTCGATGAGCCCCTCGGGTAAAAGAGATTTTGAGATCTCATTTTGAGTTAGTTAGGTGGTAGAGTTGAAGAGCCAGAGAGAGCTCAGGAACACCTTGTAAAGATACAGGCATTTTGCCATTTTTAATATAAACAACAGTTTTTCCTGCATGAGTTCTGTATTGTATGGATGTTTGTGAGTGTTCCTTTTATCCTGTAAATGTATGTTGTGGTTGTATGTTTGCAAAGAGTTGTGTTTGATTTCAGGGTTGAAGGTCTTTGAGGCTTCACACCAGGAGGGTATGATAGAACACTGAGGTTTCTAAGAGAGCCATGCACAGAGATGCATTTCTGAACTATGCGGAGTCAGACAAAGACGTGCTGAGGCACGGGACTGAAGTCATCAACTTAGGAGAAAAACCTCAAGGTTGTTGAACACCTTGGAGGTAAGGCTGTGTAGCTGAAACACCATAGTAGACAGAACTTTGCTGTAAGTTCTGTAGAGCTCTGCCAGGTGGGCATTGAGCACAGGCACAAGGTGCATTTTAAGGAACTCTATTGTGAGTTCAGACAGGAAGACAGAATCTCTGAGGAGTTTTGTGAGAAGCTCTGCCAGGTGGGCATTGAGCGTGTGTACAAGGGTGCACAAAGGAAGGAAATCTGATGTGAGTCCAGAAGAGACAGAATCACTGAGGATTCTATAAGAGCTCTGCCAGGTGGGCATTGAGTAGGTGCAAAGGGTGCACAGAGGGAACCCAGAACTACTGAACGTTCTGTGGAGAAGATACTCCACCAGGAGGGCGTCGAGTCAATGTGCAGGAAAGAACATAAGAGGAAAGAAATCTTGGAGTTATGTGTTGTGAAGGGAGAGTCCACTGAAGGACCTCCATTGGGTTGCTAAATACCCAGAAGTACTCAGGAAGAGGCTTGAGCAGAAGGATAGCTAGGAGGGCATCCATTTCATTCTCCATCTATGGGAGAAGAAGGACAAAATCCCCCAAGGGGTATGAGTGGTTGTGAAAGCTCAGAAAAGATAGCACTTTAGTGCATGAAGACTCTGTAGAGGCACAGGAGTCAAGGAATCCTTTGAGGGTTCAGAAGAAGAAGAATCTCAGAAAGGGTTAGCATTGCATACACGCAGTGAGGTTCAAGGTAAAAGGAGCTCACAGGGAGAAAAGAAGCAAAGGTCGAGGCCTTTGGAAGACTTGGAATTCTACCAAGTGCAGAGAAGGTAAGTGCACAAGGAGCTTAGGAGGAGCAGTGTCAGCCATCAGATCGGCAAGAGAACAGATCTGGACCGTTTGTTCAAACGTTCAGGAGGAGCTCAGGAGGAGCCTACAGGAGGAGGAGACCGACAGCCATCGGATCTTGTACAAAAATCCCATCAGCCGTTGGATCGGGAGGAGTTGCGCAGAGTTTAACCTCTAGAGGAGGAGCGCACGAGGAGGATTTATCTGAGTTGTCGTATCTGGGATCAGATCGCCGACAGCCGTCGGATCTGCAAGAGTCATGCGGGAGTTAACCCCGTGAACAGGAGAAGAGAAGTCCCGACAGCCATCGGGATATCGTCCATCGGGAAATCAAATTTCTCGAGGTCGTGAGAACCGAGACAGCGACAGTTGCGAAACCCCGATATGATCTAGACCATTCATTGACAGAGAGCACGTGGTGGAGATCGAGTGCCATCGGCGTTTTGGTGCACCAGGAAATCGGCATTCCCGTGGACACGAGATCAGGTAAATCCACACTGGAAACCCCGACATAATCGGAGCCGTTCGTTCGGAGGACAGGTGGCAAAGGATCAAGCGTCGTCGGCATATCGGGAGTCTCAAGATTAAGGGTTTGAGGCCTATTGAACCCCGTAGCTGCGAGGAGAGACCACAACCGTGGATCTCAAATAGGACGTGTGTCAAAGATCCGTAAGGAGTCGGCATATTGCCAATCGATAAATCGGAGTTCCCAAGGTCGAAGGAAACGGAACATCGAAAGTCTTGAAACCTTGAGAGTTAATCGGGATCGTCCATTAGAGAAGGGGCACGTGGAGGAGATTGGCATTATCGGGAGAGTCCCGACAGGGGAGCATCCATCGGAGTTTTGTTCATCGGAGATTGATGATTCCGGTGACAAGTGGTTTGCGCACTTTGAAATCGCGATACGCGATTTCCCGATAAGGCCTTGGAGAGTGGGAGCCAACTATCAGCACAACAACAAAGAAGGATAAAACCACAGTAGGGGACAGCTGTCAGCACAATGGCATTTCGACCCCATCAGAGAATCGAGGGTCGCGGGGATGAGGAGTCCATATATTGTTGACATTGAAAACCCTAAAAACCCGACGGGGTAAGGTTGCGGTCACGAAGACTGGTCACATTGGCCAGGGCTTGGCTTGGAGGGCCAAAGCACATCGGAGATTGGATATTTGGGAGAGCAAGAACACTCAATAGCAGGAACCCCGAAACCTCGATAGAGAGTCGGGGATAGCCACGGCTAGGTGCAGAGGCCGTGACAGGGTAAAGAAAGGACCTGTGGATCGGGTCATGTTTTGACAGGGATTCCTCTTGGGAATCTAAAGAGCCACTTCAGCTCAATAGAAGGGCATTTAGAATCGATCATGTGAGTAAGAGGTCGAGTGTTGAGACCCTGCGGGGTGATAGGGTGGATCTCTTTGCATCAGGTGGTGTCAGAGATAAATTCTTGTCTGTATATTTCAGGCAAGAGGGGAACAGAGGAGGCAGAAGAAGACAGAGTGTTGAGGGCTCTGTGATGATTTTTCGCAGGTAGGCAGTAGTCGGAAGGACAGTTAGGAGGACTATAGGCTGAAGCTGAGCACTCAGGATTTCAAGAGTGACAGCAGCAGGTTTTCCAGAGAGGCAGGCAGGGACAGCAAGATGGCTACTGAAGGCCATAGGAAGAAAAGCAAGGCAGAAAAGCTTGCCGAATGGGATAAAGGAAAGACTAGAGAGCTCTATTAATTAAAAGCAGACATAGAGAAGCTCGAACTGCGGATGAGGTAGGATAAGAAAGCCAAGCAGAGATGGGTTTATGAGTGGCCCATGAAGACGCCAAAGGTGAAATGGCCAGCCAGAGAGCTGATGATCATGAGACAGCGTAGGCTGTTGAGAAAATGGCTGAGGTATGTTGNTTACATCTGTGAACCAGAGATTGGAGACATTCTCGGTGAGGAGAATGATCAGAGATCGCTGCGGGATCTCATAGACTACCAGGAGGGTAGTGGAAGGTTTCCAAATGGCCAGATGGGAAAGGGAACAGAGATGAGATCGGCTGAAGATCTCATGGACTGTCAGGAGGACAGTGAGGAATTTTCGCATTGCCAGCCGGGCAATGATCAGACATCGCTGGGGGATCTCAAAGACTACCAGGTGGGTAGAGATGAACATTTGAGACTGTCTGAAAGTCTCATGGACTCGGAGGTGAGTTCAATTCAGCAAGGAGTGTTGATGAAGATGGGATTGGTTGATCTCATGGTCTGCCAGGGAAGCAGCGGAAGCATCCCATATTGCCAGGTGGGCAGGGATGAGCAGATGAGTTGAAATCAGCCAGAGGAGTTGACCAAGCAGATGAGACCGTCTGAGGGTCTCATAAATTTAGAGATGAATTTAGATCAGCAGGTGCAGATGACAGAGAAGGAGAGCTCAGAATCGGATCAGTAGGTACAGCTGACAGCAGAAGATATGAGGAGCCAAATGATGATTGGGGGAATACGAGTATTCCTACCATTTTCCCAGGAGGAGGCAGAAGATTGTGGTGTAGATGGTGCAACAGCAGAACAATCTCAGTGGGTGATGACTGTCAAGGAGGAATTGGAGCAGACTTTGGGAGTTGCCCAAACAGAAGAAGAGAAGAATGAGCGTTCTGAGGAACAGCTCAATGATTTCAGCCAGCGAGCTGAGGAAGTTGTAGCATTGGAGCTGACAGCAGAATAAGAAGAAGAAGCGGAAGAAGAGAGCGAGCATTCTGAGGAATGGCTCAGCATTTTCAGCCATGCAACTGAAAAGACTGCAACAGAGGAGGTTGCAGAAACAGAAGAAGAAGAAGCAGACAACATATGTTTTGCTAATCTGTGGGAGAAGATAGAAGCCCTGGAAGAAAGGGTGAGAGTCCAGGGAAGGGACATCCAACAAGTGAGGTTGGAAACAGGTAAGGAGGAAGGCATGGGAGATCATGGTGATCTGCCCAATGACCAAAGTGTTTTGCAGCTGAGGAGACTGCATGAGCAAAACCAACCATGGGAGCAGCTATATGAGGTGATCATGGAGATCATGGAGCTGATGTTGAAGTCAGAAAACACTACCAGCAGGGAGAGGCTGAGCAGAAGAGAAACAACAGTAGAAGCGGCAGCAGTAGCAGCGCAGTAGAAGCAGCAAATTGGAGTGGAAGGGAAGCTCCAAAGACTGATTTGGGATCCAGGAGGATTTCCAACAGCTCAGAGGGGAAGCTCATGAGAAGGAGCTCATGATTTTTGCAGCTATGGAGTATGATGCAGGAGGATCGCTCCATGTCGGCCAGCCAGCCAACCATCCACATCAGCGCGCATGCATTCAAAGCTGAAGGGAGGCGTAGCCTCATTTGAATTTGAAATGAATGTAAATTTAATGTGCTTAGGCTATTGAGCCAGGAAATCCATGCTATATGCAGGCATTAGATAGGATCGCCTTTAATGCTAGATCAGCTAAGATCTAGATCCAGATGCCGGACTAGACAGCCATTGAATGTAATTTATTAGAGTAGCTAGACCTGGAGGGAAGCACTCGATGAGCCCCTCAGGTAAAAGAGATTTTGATATCTCATTTTGAGTTAGTTAGGTGGTAGAGTTGAAGAGCCAAAGAGAGCTCAGGAACACCTTGTAAAGATACAGGCATTTTGCCATTTTTAATATAAACAACAGTTTTTCCTGCATGAGTTCTGTATTGTATGGATGTCTGTGAGTGTTCCTTTTATCCTGTAAATGTATGTTGTGGTCGTATGTTTGCAGAGAGTTGTGTTTGATTTCAGGGTTGAAGTTCTTTGAGGCTTCACACCAGGAGGGTGTGACAGAACATTGAGGTTTCTGAGAGAGCCATGCATAGAGATGCATTTCTGAACTTTGCGGAGTCATACAAAGACATGCTAAGGCACAGAACTTAAGTCATCAACTCAGGAGGAAGACCTCAAGGTTGTTGAACACCTTGGAGGTAAGGCTGTGTAGCTGAAACACCATAGCAGACAGAACTTTGATGTAAGTTTTGTAGAGCTCTGCCAGGTGGGCACTGAGCACAGGCACAAGGTGCATTTGAAGGAACTCTGTTGTGAGTTCAGACAGGAAGACAGAATCTCTGAGGAGTTCTGTGAGAAGCTCTGTCAGGTGGGAATTGAGCATGTGTACAGGGGTGCACAAAGGAAGGAACTCTGTTGTGAGTTCAAAAGAGACAGAATCACTGAGGATTCTATAAGAGCTCTGCCAGGTGGGCATTGAGCAGGTGCAAAGGGTGCACAAAGGGAACCCAGAACTACTAAATGTTCTGTGGAGAAGATACTCTGCCAGGAGGGAATCGAGTTAGTGTGCAAGTAAGCACAGAAGAGGAAAGAACTCTTGGAGTTCTGTGTTGTGAAGGGAGAGTCCACTGAAGGACCTCCACTAGGTTGTTGAATACCCAGCAGTACTTAGGAAGAGGTTTGAGCAGAAGGATAGCCAGGAGGGCATCCATTTCATTCTCCATCTGTGGGAGAAGAAGGAAAAAATCCCCCAAGGGGTCTGAGTGGTTGTGAAAGCTCAGGAGAGATAACACTTTGGTGCATGAAGACTCTGCAAAGGCACAGGAGTCAAGGAATCCTTTGGGGGTTCAGAAGAAGAAGAAGCTCAGAAAGGGTTAGCGTTGCATACACGCAGTGAGGCTCAAGGTAAAAGGAGCTCGCAGGGAGAAAAGAAGCAAAGGTCGAGGCCTTTGGAAGACTTGGAATTCTACCAAGTGCAGAGAAGGTAAGTGCACAAGGAGCTCAGGAGGAGCAGCGTCAGCCGTCAGATTGGCAGGAGAACAGATCTGGACCATTTGTTCAAATGTCCAGGAGGAGCTTAGGAGGAGCCTACAGGAGGAGGAGACCGACAACTGTTGGATCTCGCACAGAAATCGCGTCAGCCGTTGGATCGGGAGGAGTTGCGCGGAGTTTAACCTCTGGAGGAGGAGCGCACGAGGAGGATTTATCTGAGCCATCGGATCTGGGATCAGATCGCTGACACTCGTCGGATCTACAAGAGTCATGCAGGAGTTAACCCCGTGAACAGGAGAAGAGAAGTCCCGACAGCCATCGGGATATCGGCCATCAGGAAATCAAAGTTCTCGAGGTCGTGAGAACTGGGACAGCGACAGTCGCGAAACGCTGACGGGATATAGACTGTCCGTTGGCAGAGAGCACGTGGTGGAGATCGAGCGCCATTGGCATTTAGGCGCATCGGGAAATCGACATTCCCGTGGACACGAGATCGGGTAAATCCACACTAGAAACCCCAACATAATCAGAGCCGTCCATTCGGAGGACAGGTGGCAAAGGATCAAGCGTCGTCGGCATATCAGGAGTCTCGAGATTAAGGGTTCGAGGCCTGTTGAACCCCGGAGCTACGAGGAGAGACCACAGCTGTGGATCTCAAATAGGACGTGTTTCAAAGATCCGTAAGGAGTCGGCATATCGCCAATCGGGAAATCGGAGTTCCCAAGGTCAAACGAAATGGGACATCGAAAGTCTCGAAACCCCAAGATTTAATCGGGACCGTCCATCAAAGAAGGGGTGCGTGGAGGAGATCGGTGTTATCGGGAGAGTCCCGAAAGGGGAGCATCCATCGGAGTTTCGTTCATCGGAGAATCGGTGATTCCAGTGACAAGTGGTTTGCGCACTTTGAAATTGCGATACACGATTTCCCGATAAGGCCTTGGAGAGTGGGAGCCAGTTGTCAGCACAACAGTAAAGGAGGATAGAACCACAGTAGGGGACAGTTGTCAGCACAATGGCATTTCGACCCCATCAGAGAATCGAGGGTCGTGGGGACGAGGAGTCCATATATTGTTGACATTGAAAACCCTGAAACCCCGACGGGGTAAGGTTGCATTCACGAAGACTGGTCAGATTGGCCAGGTCTTGGCTTGGAGGGCCAAAGCACATCGGAGATTGGAGATTTGGGAGAGCACGAAATCTCGACAGCAGGAACCCTGAAACCCCAATAGAGAGTCGGGGATAGCCACGGCTAGGTGCAGAGGTCGTGATAGGGTAAAGAAAGGACCTGTGGATCAGGTCATGTTTTGACAGGGATTCCTCTTGGGAATCTAAAGAGCTACTTCGGCTCAATAGAAGGGCATTTAGAATCGATCCTGTGAGCAAAAGGTCAGGTGCTGAGACCCTGCGGGGTGATAGGGTGGATCTCTTTGCATTAGGTGGTATCAGAGCTAAATTAGTGTCTATATATTTCAGGCAAGAGGGGAACAGAGGAGGCAGAAGAAGACAGAGTGTTGAGGGCTCTGTGAAGATTGTTCGCAGGTAGGCAGTAGTCGGAAGGACAGTTAGGAGGACAGTAGGTTGAAGCTGAGCACTCGGGATTTCAGGAGTGACAACAGCAGGTTTTCCAGAGAGGCAGACAGGGACAGCAAGATGGCTACTGAAGGCCATAGGAAGAAAAGCAAGGCAGAAAAGCTTGTTGAATGGGATAAAGGAAAGACTAGAGAGCTCTATGAATTAAAAGCAGACATAGAGAAGATCGAACTACGGATGAGGCAGGATAAGAAAGCCAAGCAAAGATGGGTTTATGAGTGGCCCATGAAGACGCCAAATGTGAAATGGCCAATCAGAGAGCTGATGGTCATGAGACAGCATAGGCTATTGAGAAAATGGCTGAGGTATGTTGAAAACCTCAAGGCCACCGAGCAGGAAGAAATGGTTTACATCTGTGAACCAGAGATTGGAGACATTCTCAGTGAGGAGAATGATCAGAGATCGTTACGAGATCTCATAGACTGCCAGGAGGGCAGTGGAAGGTTTCCAAATGGCCAAATGGGCAAGGGAATAGAGATGAGATCGGCTGAAGATCTCATGGACTGTCAGGAGGACAATGAGGAATTTTTGCATTGCCAGCCGGGCGATCATCAGAGATCGTTGGGGGATCTCGAAGACTGCCAGGTGGGCAGTGGAAGCGTATTGAACTTCCAGGTGGGCAGAGATGAACATTTGAGACTGTCTAAAAGTCTCATGGACTCGGAGGTGAGTTCAATTTAGCAAGGAGTGCTCATGAAGATGGGATCGGTTGACCTCATGGTCTGCCAGGGAAGCATCCCAAATTGCCAAGTGGTCAGGGATGAGCAGATGAGTTGGAATCATCCAGAGGAGCTAACCGAGAAGATGAGATCGTTTGAGGGTCTCATAAATTCAGAGATGAATTTAGATCAGCAGGTGCAGCTAACAGAGAAGGAGAGCTCAGAATCGGATCAGCAGGTACAGCTGACAGCAGAAGATATGAGGAGCCAAATGATGATTGGGGGAATACGAGTATTCCTACCATTTTCCCAGGAGGAGGCAGAAGATGGTGTTGCAGATGGTGCAACAGCAGAACAGTCTCAGCGGGTGATGACTGTCAAGGAGGAATTGGAGCAGACTTTGGGAGTTGCCCAAACAGAAGAAGAGAAGAATGAGCGTTCTGAGGAACATCTCAATGATTTCAGCCAACGAGCTGAGGAATCTATAGCATTGGAGCTGACAGCAGAAGAAGAAGCAGAAGCGGAAGAAGAGAGTGAGCATTTTGAGGAATGGCTCATCATTTTCAGCCATGCAGCTGAAAAGACTGCAATAGAGGAGGTTGCAGAAACAGAAGAAGAAGAAGCAGACAGCATATGTTTTGTTGATCTGTGGGAGCAGATAGAATCCTTGGAAGAAAGGGTGAGAGTCCAGGGAAGGCACATCCAACAGGTGAGGTTGGAAACAGGTAAGGAGGAAGGCATGGGAGATCATGGTGATCTTCCCAATGACCAAAATTTTTTGCAGCTGAGGAGATTGCATGAGCAAAACCAGCCATGGGAGCAACTGGATGAGGTGATCATGGAGATCATGGAGCTGATGTTGAAGTCAACAAACACTGCCAGCAGGGAGAGGCTGAGAAAAACAGCAATAGCAATAGCAGCGACAGTAGCAGTAGCGCAGCAGAAGCAGCAGCAGCAGCAGATTGGAGCGGATGGGAAGCTCCAAAGACTGATTTGGGATCCAGGAGGATTTCCAACAGCTCAGAGAGGAAGCTCATGAGCAGGAGCTCATGATTTTTGTATATGTGGAGTATGATGCAGGAGCATCACTCCATGTCGGCTAGCCAGCCAGCCAGCCACGTCAGTGCGCATGCATTCAAAGCTGAAGGGAGGCGCAACCTCATTTGAATTTGAAATGAATGTAAATTTAATGTGCTTAGGTTTTTGAGCCAAGAAAGTCGTGCTATATGCAGGCATTAGATAGGATCGGCTTTAATGCTAGATCGACTGAGATATACATCCAGATGTTGGACTAGACAGCCATTGAATGTAATTTATTAGAGTAGGTGGACCTGGAGGGAAGCACTCGATGAGCCCCTCAGGTAAAAGAGATTTTGAGATCTCATTTTGAGTTAGTTAGGTGGTAGAGTTGAAGAGCCAGAGAGAGCTCAGGAACACCTTGTAAAGATACATGCATTTTTCCATTTTTAATATAAACAACAGTTTTTCCTGCATGAGTTCTGTATTGTATGGATGTCTGTGAGTGTTCCTTTTATCCTGTAAATGTATGTTGTGGTTGTATGTTTGCAGAGAGTTGTGTTTGATTTCAGGGTTGAAGGTCTTTGAGGCTTCACACCAGGAGGGTGTG
>SNQJ01S0007679.1:94214-131287 GCA_010110895.2 Picea sitchensis
GTCAAGGAATCCTTTGAGGGTTCAGAAGAAGAAGAAGCTCAGAAAGGGTTAGCATTGCATACACGCAGCGAGGCTCAAGGTAAAAGGAGCTCGCAGGGAGAAAAGAAGAAAAGGTCGAGGCCTTTGGAAGACTTGGAATTCTACCAAGTGCAGAGAAGGTAAGTGCACAAGGAGCTCAGGAGGAGCAGTGTCAGCCGTCATATCGGCAGGAGAATAGATCTAGACCATTTGTTCAAACGTNCAGCCGTTGGATCGGGAGGAGTTGTGCGGAGTTTAACCTCTAGAGGAGGAGCACACGAGGAGGATTTATCTGAGCTGTCAGATCTGGGATCATATCGCCGACAGCCGTCGGATTTGCAAGAGTCACGCGGGAGTTAACCCCGTGAACAAGAGAAGAGAAGTCTCGACAGCCATCGGGATATCGACCATCGGGAAATCGGAGTTCTCGAGCTCGTGAGAACCAGGACAGCGACAGCCACGAAACCCCAATGGGATCTGGACCGTTCGTTGGCAGAGAGCACGTGGTGGAGATCGAGCGCCATCGGTGTGTTTGCGCATCGGTAAATTGGCATTCTCGTGGACACGAGATCGGGTAAATCCACACTGGAAAGCCCAACATAATCAGAGCCATCCGTTCGAAGGACAAGTGGCAAAGGATCAAGCGTCGTCGACATATTGGGAGTCTTGACATTAAGGGTTCGAGGCCTGTTGAACCCCGGAGCTACGAGGAGAGACAACAGTCGTGGATCTCAAATAGGACGCGTGTCAAAGATCCGTAAGGAGTCGGCATATCGCCAATCAGGAAATCGAAGTTCCCAGGGTCAAAGGAAATGCGACATCGAAAGTCTCGAAACCCCGAGAGTTAATCGGGACCGTCCATCAGAGAAGGGGCGCATGGAGGAGATCGACGTTATCGGGAGAGTCTTGACAGGGGAGCATCCATTCGAGTTTTGTTCACCGGAGAATCAGTGATTCTGGTGAAAAGTGGTTTGCGCACTTTGAAATCGCGATACGTGATTTCCCGATAAGGCCTTGGAGAGTGGGAGCCAGCTGTCAGCACAACAAGAAAGGAGGATAGAACCATAGTAGGGGACGGCTGTCAACACAGCGTCATTTCGACCCCATCGGAGAAACGGGGGTCACGGGGACGAGGAGTCCATATATTGTTGACATTGAAAACCCCGAAACCCCGACGGGGTAAGGTTGCGGTCACGAAGACTGGTCACATTGGCCAGGGCTTGGCTTGGAGG
Organism: Picea sitchensis; assembly: GCA_010110895.2. NCBI lineage: Eukaryota > Viridiplantae > Streptophyta > Pinopsida > Pinales > Pinaceae > Picea > Picea sitchensis. The sequence goes on from SNQJ01S0007679.1 coordinate 95,465, forward strand.
GCCAAAGCACATTGAAGATCAGAGATTTGGGAGAGCAAGAACTCTCGACAGCAGGAACCCCAAAACCCCGATAGAGAGTCGGGGATAGCCACGGCTAGGTGCAGAGGCCGTGACAGGGTAAAGAAAGGACCTGTGGATCGGGTCATGTTTTGACAGGGATTCCTCTTGGGAATCTAAAGAGCTACTTCGGCTCAACAAAAGGGCATTTAGAATCGATCCTGTGAGCAAGAGGTCGGGTTCTGAGACCTTGTGGGGTGATAGGGTGGATCTCTTTGCATCAATGGACAAGATGGTTATACTTGGGGAATAGAAGGCTTGGGTTGTGTGCACAACCACAAGAAAGTCTGGTGGAAAGGTGAATCTTGTGTCTGGATTGAGTATGAAGAGAGCAACAAGATCACAGATTTACATAAAAATTGTTGGAGAGGTTCAAGAGGATGGAGTGGGGATGCATGTTCCACCAGAGCTCACTGACTTGTTGACTGATTTTGTGGACATAATGCCAAATGAGTTTCTAAAATTTCTCGCACTGCGACACATCATTCACCATCGTATAGAGATAGATCCCAGGCTACAACCACCGATAAGAGATCCTTACCAATTTTCTGGACCTAAGTTGGAAGAATTGAAGAGACGGTTGACAGAATTAATATATGTTGGCTTCATTCGTCCATCAAGGTCCCCATATGGTGCCCTAGTTCTCTTTTAGAAGAAGAAAGACACTTCAAAGTTGAGGATGTGTTTGGACTACTGAGCGTTGAACAAACAAACTATGAAGAACCAATACCTATTTCCATTAGTTTTCAATTGATTAGACAAGTTGGCCAAGGAAAAGGTCTTTCCAAAGCTTCACTTGTGACATGGGTATTATCAGGCATGAATTGCATAAGGAGAGGAAGTGAAGACAACCATGGTGATGAGGTATGTCAACTATGAGTTCCTCATGATTCCTTTTGGGTTGTGCAACACCCCTGCAACCTTTTGCACTTTGATAAATGACATGTTGTGATCATTTTTGGACAAGTTTTTTGTCGTGTATTTGGATGACACTGTGGTGTATAGTGAAAGTATGAAGGAGCACAAGAAAAAAATGGCACAAGTCTTTGAGGCATTGTGATGGAACCAATTGTTCTTAAAGACGTCCAAGTGTGTTTTCGGGTAGACTAACATATCGTTATTGGGGCATTGGATTAGCCAGTGATGCATTTGTATGGACCCTATGAAGGTCAACGAAATCGAATATTGGGAAGATCCATAAAAAATTTATGACGTGAGAGTCTTCCTTGGACTAGTCAACTACTTTTGCAAGTTCGTAGAAGGCTACACCGAGATTGTTGCATCGTTGACTGACTTGTTGAAGAAGGAGAATGCATGGAACTAGATAGAGAGGAGAAAGTCTATGTTTGAAGAGATAAACACATAATTGTTATTGTTCCCATGCTGAAGATGCCATAATTTGAGAAATCATTTAAAGTGAAGATGGATACATCAGACTTTTCCATTATAGGGGTTTTAACACAAGAGGGACATCTGGTTTCCTTTGAGAGAAGAAAGCTCCAAGATCATGAATGAATATTACCATGTTCATGAGAAGGAGATGACTGCAATGGTACACTGTATGTAGACTTGGAGACACTAATTGTTGCGAAAGTCATTTTTCGTGAACATAGACAATGTTGCAACAAGTTATGTCATGATGCAATCGAATTTGTCACCCAAGTAGGCACGGTAAATTTGACATGATCATTGAGTATAGGACAAGAAGGTTGAATGTTGTCGCAGACACCTTGATAAAAAAGGAACAACTTGTTGTCCTAGAGAAGGAAGAAAATTTTCCTACATCAGGGGAAGTCAGATTCATGTCTTGGAAGAGTTGCATGAACAAATCAGGGAAGGGTTAGAGCATGATCACACAACGAAGAACGTCATTAAGTAGGTGAAGGAGGGAAAAACATGGAAATTTTGGCAACGCGATGGACTGTTGTACTTTGGGGAGCGAATCTATGTGCCTAAGTCATCCAAACTAAGGAGGGAACTCATGAAGGAATGTCATGAATCGCCCTGGGTTGGCCACCCATGACAACAAAAAATGATGACATTGTTGGAGCAAGGATAATTTTGGGAGCAGATGAAGCAGGATTTGGAGGAGTACTTTTTCACTTGCATTATATGTCAGCATGATAAAACAGACACCAAAATGACAATAGGGTTGTTGCAACCTTTACCAATTATGGAGACAACGTGCACGAGTGTCTCAATGGACTTCATCACACAACTTTTGATGGTGCAAGGATACATCATGATTTTGGTCATGGCAGATCGATTCTCGAAGTATGTTGTCTTCGTTGCAACGAAGATGACTTGCAGCACCGAAGAAGTTGCAAAGTTTTTTTCAAGCAAATAGTGAAGTACTGGGGTCTTCCATTGAACATTGTGTTAGACGAGGATGCAAGGTTCATGAGTAAGTTTTGGACAACATTGTTCAAACTTGTGGGGATGAATTTTTTGAAGAGTTCAGCCAACCATTTGCGGACAGATGCATAGATTGAACAAATCAATGCACTTATGGAGGATTACTTGCGGCACTATGTACAGGAAGATTAGATGAATTGGTTGGACTTGTTGGACGATGCCTAATTCTGCTATAACCTGCAGAAGAGTTCAAAAACAAGATACAGTCTATTCGAGTTAACGAATGAATAACAAACCACAACTCATGATTTTGTGACACAAGGATATTATGGGATGAATCCATCAGTCATGGGTTTTGTGAAGATTTGGCAGGATCAGTTGGAGATACCTTACACACACTTGACTAATGCAACAAACATAATGAAGTAGTGGGAATATTGTAGTAGGAATGATGCAAAATTCCAAGTAGGAGAGTTGGTCCTACTCAAGCTGAGCAGAGATCAGTTCTCACAACCAAAAGGGATGCCTCCATATCTCATGCAAAGGTATGAGGGATTGTTTAAATTTCTTGAGAAGATTGGAAATGTCAACTACAGATTGGAGCTGGCATTCCACATGTGACACATTCATCCTGTCTTCCACGTTAGCCAACTGAAGTCATGCCAGAGGGGCCCAGATGACCCAAGTCAAGTTGAACCATCTATAGTGCTGACGATGGTTGTAGATAATCCATAGTTGGAGGTAGATAATATTTTTTCACATTGCATCTTGGAATGTGGTAAAGGTAGAGTGCATGAGTACTTCATCAATTAGAAGGACAAACTCGATGAAGAGAATAGTTGAGACAGGTATGATTCCTTATGGAAATATGAGGACATGATTCAAGAGTTTGACAAAGGTCGCTATGGATCGCAAGTGGTATGAAAGTTGTCGGGATGACAACAAGCTTAGTGGGGGAGGATGTAAGGCCTCTTGGGACACCCACTAAGTGCACATGATCCTTGGGAAGATTCAACGACAAAACGGATGAAGAGCACAATGAGGAAATGATCGCTTGGGAAAATTAATATGTTGGGTGTGGGTAGGAGCACCTTGGGGCATGATGGTGACATGTGATCCAAAGGGTGCACACATCGTTCTTCCCTTGTGATAGACGATGAAGACTTGGGTTGCATTTGGGCCAAGGACGGGGCAACCTGGGAGCACACCCAAGTAGTGGACCCATCTTCCCTTGGCAGCATGGGCACGCCGAAAAGGTTGGATGACCCCATCGACGCACCCATAAAGAGTAGTGACAATTGGAAAAAGGAAAGAGCACAAGGAAAGCGATGTGCACCCAAAGACAGGGCGCACTAGTCCAAGAAAGGAATGGTTGATGGGTGCACGATATTTTTTGGGAACAATGGGTCCATTGGGGGCTTAGTTGGGTCCATTGGGTTTCTAGACACACTTGGGTTTACTTCCTAAAAATGAAGAGAGAAGTGTTTGACAAGTTTTTGGCCTACAAGGACCTTGTAGAAAAAAAATTTGGACATCAACTTCAAAGGTTAAGAACAGATAATGGAGGAGAATATGTGACCAACAATTTTACAAGTTACTACACTACAAATGAAACACATTGTCCCATATACACCATAGAAAAATGGTGTTGTTGAGAGAAAGAATCACACATTAAAATAAATGACTAACTGTTGTAGGCAATATTAAGGGTTGGCACCTTACAACTAGTCAAGGATTGACATAGACAAGCTGATTCTAATGCAAAGAATGAATTATGATTTTCAATGTTAGTTTTATTTGAGTGTTGGAGCAGGCTATTTTGGATAAGTATTGGGAATTGCACAGGAATGGATCATGTGACATTTTGGCTAAGGAGTAGCACGTGCACAAAGTAGTTGGAGGAGTCTAAGGAGTCAGCACACAAAAGACAGAAAGTAGTTAAGTTTTTTGGAACATTTTGTCCACTTTGTAACTGTATTTTTACGGGCTTAGCCGCCCTAATAGAATACTATAAGTATGTAAAGGGTTAGGGTAGAGAGGGAGTTGTTGTTTTTGTTGCTATGGTTGTCGAGTTAAAGTATGTTGTTGGAGAAGTGTTCGGATGATTTGAGTTATGACTGAGGTTTTTGAGAGTTAGGTTCACACTACAAAAGAATGACTTAGGCAGGTTTGGGTAATGAGTAACTAATATATCTTTTTCTAAGCACAATGCATAGTTGTAAGGAGATTGCAAATGAATAATATAAGAAGCCAACCATTATGGACGTAGCTCAGTTTGGGGTGAACCATGTTAATCCCTTATGTCTTGAAGTGATGTTATGTGTGTTATGTTTCTGATGAATATGATTGATGGTTAGTTTAGATATGGTTACTGTTGATGGTTACTGCACAATGATGATGAATTCTTAGTGTTATGAATATTTCACGATTACATGTTATTATGGTCTTGCACACTTAAGTTAATGACTAATGAATGAATGTTAAGTGGCGTAATGTCATGCACAAGGTAGATGGTATGATAATTAATTTTTAAGCAATCGCAATCAAAATTGTCCACACAGTTAAGAAATGGACAATGCATAGTATGGTCATGTTGAATTCCTCACTTCCCCTCATCACTGCAAAAACTTGGTCCCTGTAGCCCCTCTAGATGCCTCAGGTGAGACTTCACTTGCTTGAAGGTGATGCCCAAAGGGTTGGTGTCTAAGGGATTTGTTGGTTAATTATTGTTGAACCTAGGGTCTGCCCATTGCGCACCAACAAATGGTTATGTTGTCAAGACCATGATTTGTAACTAAGGGGAATGTTTTGGAGGTCGATTAAGAAAGAGATCATAGAATGGCCAGAAAGGAAGGAATGCGAATTTTCTATAGAAAAAAAATAGGAACTCGAGTATCAGTGACAAACAATGGTTGCAAAGGAACATGTTTACAGATTTGCATGAAATATTCTTTGGTGAATTTCCGATAATTTTAATTGAGTGGTTAGAAAGGATAGTGGAGAATATTGGAAGATTATGAGCCAAGGCTTTGAGAAACTAGACCCCTGAACTGGTCAGACAATTGAATATAGTAAGTAATAAAGTTTCTCACACAATCGATTTTTGGTCGAATAGTATACTGAGGGGTTATATTACAAAGTTTGGAATAGATTTTACCCAGTCTTATAGTGTCGTAGAGAGGGATTTTTTCAAGGGTCTGCGTGAAATATTTTTGAATGCATTGTCTACTTGGATAAAGATGTTATTGTGTGATAAGAATGTTATGAAGATGGAATATGATTGCTATGGGCCTTCATGCACATAGGGAGACTAGGGGATGACCAGAGGATGATATGACAGTGGACAGAGATGAGTGAAAGGATGTGATCTAGGAGGCTCCCTAGGTCCAGAAAATGCTCAAAAAAGAAAGTTCTCAGAATTGAATGAAACCAATTCCATTGCGACTGCCTCGTCGCGTTGATTTTGTCCATATATTTACTTTCTCAAATGGGCTCTGTATACGAGAGTTATCGCACTCTGATCAGATTCTCAAACAACTTAAAAGTCAAAGGGTCAACTAGAAAAAAGTCAATGCTAATGCCAAGATGACGTCAACATGACATCACCAAAGATATTTCATGATGTTGACGTGGCAGAGGTAGGTGATGACATATGGCGACCGGTGACTGGGCAGATGATGTAGACTTGGACCAATCGTTGTCAGGCACGTGGCATGAGTTTGTGTAAAGGTGGAGGTGCCACGTGGCCCAGGCATGGTCTGCCATGTGGCACCCCATAATTTTTTGTTTGGAAATGTTAAAAATGTATCTTGGGGGTCCATGGGTTTTGAACCCACGACCTGTGTTCAAGCCAACACCTTGAGGAATGGTCCAACACCAATTCCCCCACCATGTGACTTATTAAACATAACCCACATTATATTATAAATGTTGCAATATATTATAAGGTGGCGGAAAACGGGGCCTGGGGCTAAGACCCAACCCATGGTTACTGTTAGTTCTAGAATTTCCCCCTAGACTGCTATAGGATCAAGCCTAGCACATCTTCAGTTATTGCAATGATTTTATAAATAATTATGTGTTTTGGGTTTTGAAATAAGGTGGATTAGGTAGATGGAAAGAGAAAGAATAAGAGAAACGGTAGAAATGCAGATTAGTTAAAACACCATTGGGCATGGAGCCAAGTAAACACCTTTTTGATTGAAGGTAATCAAATTACATATCAGATAAGAATTTTATATGAAAATGGGTAGAAGAATAGGGAATAAACGAAAAGTAGAATACCCATCAAACCAATATTCTCTTTGTCGAATGGATGAAACGGTACTTGAAACAAAACACACAAATAATAGGCAGTCACAAAAAAATCTTTACTACTCAAGAATCTGTTATCCATGGGTAGCCATTGATTCTCAATGTCTGCATTTTGTTCAAGCAAGATGAAAAATAGAGTGTAAAACAAGGAAGATGAAAAACAGAGTGAAAAATAAGGGAAATCACAATCTGATATAAACAATTGTCATAGATATTCAATGTCAGAAGTGATCACAGAAAAATATGCTCTCAGGCTTACAATAACACATACTGGATGATCTCATCAAATTCTTCTCCACCTCACCCTCCTCCACCCGCCCTCCCGTTGATAGATTTTTTATCAAATTATAAACAACAAAAATCTTTCTAGTTTTTAGGGATTACAATCTTATCATTAAACTAAAACTAGCATAAATCTTTGATTCAACTGCAGGAGATTTGGAAAATATGGAATCGAATACCCCTTCCAACCTAGATATTATACCCAAATCCGATCCTATCATTTGACTGCTTAATTCATGCCTTGAAGACTAGGACTTTTCCTAAAAATATGGATCTTCAAACTAGTCTGTTGCCAGATGTGCTCTATCACCATTAATAATTTTCCACCTGTATCTTTGAAGGTTTAAAATCTACCTAAAGATGCTTTGTCAAATTCCTAGATATTTGTAATTAACTCTTTGACTAATGATATTATGCCTTCAATCTTTCACTTTCAAATCTTCAAATGATTTGATGTTAACCAGAAATGCAACTCCAACCATCCAAAAGATAACATGGAATTTTGAGCATACTTTGCTTTTCCCGTGGGATTTTTCATGGGCACTATCTTTCACTGCACTCGACACTTGGGTGCTCTGTAATTTACCCTATTGACTGGTGGTTTCACAATTTCCTTTCTCTCCACAGTCATGTTGCAATAACAAATTTTCCTAGGCACACAACTTCCATAAATATTTGGTATCATCGTCGTGCAAGATGGAAAAAAAATTGAATTTGATGTGATAGTTGTACCATTAACAAGATTTGGTGATTCTCTACAGAAAGGAACACCATATTATGTTATCAAAACAGTGCATTCAATGTCGTCAGCTCCATCTCTTATGGCAGCTTTATAAGATGTATCAGTACAACCTGGGTAGTCGCCACTAGCTTCGTTGTGAGAAATGATTTATGGGTTTCCTGTTTTGGAGGATGGATTAACATTGTTGAAAGCATAGCAATCTATTGCCTCTGATGCTGCTATAGGGAAATCTGTTAGAATGCCATCAAATGAAAAATTCTTGTTGTCAAAAAACTGTACATATTCTCTGACTAGATCATAGCTATAGTTGTAGCTCATGCTAAATTCATCATTGAAAAAATTTGAAACAACATCTACAGTCCAAAATTGTGAGGCTCAGGTTTCATATAGCAGTATAACACTAAGAAAATCATGATATTCTTCAGGTGATAACAATGCTTGTCACAGTTAATAAACACAAAGTGGCTAAAAAAAGATCTGACTCCCTGAACTTACTATGAGCTAATATGGGCCATCAGGTTTTGTAATCCACTGTAAGCAGCATGAATAGGAAGGCAACAATATAAAAACAAGTGTAATAGTAAAATTGTTGAAGCCATTCCTTAGATAGAACAATGGTCTTTCTATATCATAAACATGACTTCCATCTCCTCCAAATTATAAACTAGCAGATGAATCCCCTTTTCACTTTTAAGTAAAGTTGCACCCATGCCAATCATCTACTTGATGCTCTCCTTAACTAATATGGCAAAGCTTTGTTTCTTAAGTGATTTTCCTTGTAATGGAGAACCCTCTGTATAATTGGAACAACACTTTTCGGTGCTATAGGAATAACCCCATTCCTGCAACAAGGAGAAAAATGAATATTTAGTATCTGGATACTAACATTGGCTCCTTCTAGGGATGGCACGCTCCCTGTGAGCTGCCAAGAACAAGTATACCACTATTCATTTCCATTATATCCATATGTGCAACGCAACCTACAAAATTTTTCCTTTGCAAACATCAACATTTATTCTATGCCTATTCCATTGGGTTATGGAGTCAGTTAATATCATTCAAATCTAGCCCAAACTTCTGCAACTCTACTCCTCATTTGAAGCCAAACTACCCCTGCCAATAGTGCCTTATATGCATTGGGCATGGAGTCTTTATTTCAAAACTGAAACCAAATACTAAATGAAAACCTCACGTATTGTGCAAACTAGAAAAGATCAGCCATGAGCTTATTCATCTATGATAACCTACTCTCACAACTAGAAATAAATGTTTCAGGTATATATAAATTTCCAGAAAAATAATTCAAGAAACAAATTGCTTGACCTATCTTCGTATACACAAAAAAAGACATGAAAAGAGAAAAAAATATGCAACAAGAAAACCACAACCAACTCATGTTTATTGTTGCAAACCATCATGCCAAACTTTGTAATATATGGCATTACTGAAAACAGTGACTCCATCCATATAGCAACTAGATCATAAAATTCATGTATGATCTTACCTGGTTTTTTAAAATCAAAAGGTTGCTTTTCCTCATAGTTGATGATCATGAGATTGCTGATTATGAATATCATTTCAAAGTTCTATAAACTCATATATTGATTTCTCAACAGCTGACCCAAAAGCAAGCATCTATTGTTGTTGGAACTTTTCTCTATCAGTTTCATGATGCTCATGATGCTCATGATCAGATCCAGGACTGCTTCCATATGTTATCTTCTCTTTATCATCTAAGATCTCAAAAGACATGGCCTGATTTTTATGCAAATTAGAAAAAATAGATACATTTGATATGATGTCAAACGTATCTACAAACTTCCTGTCAAAATGAAGGTCATCTAACACCTTTGAATCTTTCAGAAAAGTATCCTCTTCAACCACAGACTTTTCAGCACAATCATATTTTTCATGTCCATTAATTTGATGAAACAAATTATATTCATGGCATCATTCTAGAAATAGGTCATTAGCTGAAAATTCATCTTTACAGGACAAATTGAAAGCATCATGAAAACCTTTCAAAGAGTTGATATTGGTGGCTAGAAGAGATCTGCACCAGTCAAGGGCTTCTCCCTTTAATGAGTATCTGAAAATCTTGATCTTAGCATCCTCGTGCACAATCTGACGTTCACGAATAAACTCATGGAAATCTAGCAGATGTTTAGCTGGTACCTCCCAATCTTCTTCTTTAAATGTAGAAAGGGAACCTTCCCATTCACCTCTGCTAAGAATTGGGTTTAGAAAACCAACTACATTTGAAAAGTCACAAAAGGCCAACCTTTGAGCCAAAATGGCTTCCATATTTGAATTCCTAGTGGAGTCACCTACTAATCTTTAGACAATGGAGTCGCCATGGTGAAAGATCTATAGTCAAGCACATGTCCTCTTCTTTTTCACCATCAAGAAGTGGATTTGATCATTGTCATTCTCCCAGGGAAGATTTCTTCGCTGCTTCGTCCCCGACAATGGTGCCAAAATATGTTAGTTGCTAGAAGTTGCCCCTATACTTCTATAGGGTCAATCCTAGCACATCTTTAGTTATTGCAATGATTTTATAAATAAGGATGTGTTTTGGGTTTTGAAAGAAGGTGGATCAAGTAGATGGAAAGAGAAAGAATAAGAGAAACATGCTAAATGCATATCAGTTAAAACACCATTGGGAATGGAGTCAAGTAAACATCATGTTGATCGAAGGCAATCAAATTGCATATCATATAATAATTTTATATGAAAATGGGTAGAAGAATAGGGAATAAACGAAAAGTAGAATACCCATCAAACCAAGATTCTCTTTGTCGAATGGATGAAATGATACTTGAAACAAAACACACAAATAGTAGGCAGTCACAACAAAATCTTTACTGCTCAAGAATCTATTATCCATGGGAAGCCATTGATTCTCAATGTCTACAATTTTTCAAGCAAGATGAAAAATAGAGTGTAAAACAAGGAAGATGAAAAACAGAGTGAAAAACAAGGGAAATCACAATCTGATATAAACAATTGTCATAGATATTCAATGTCAGAAGCTATCACAGAAAAAAGATGCCCTCGGGCTTACAATAACACATACTTGATGGCTATCTCATCAAATTCTTCTCCGCCTCACCCTGCTCCGCCCCCCCTCCCGTTGATAGATTTTTTATCAAATTATAAACAACAAAAATATTTCTAGTTTTTAGGGATTACAATCTTATCATTAAACTAAAACTACCATAAATCTTTGATTTGACTACAAGAGATTTGGAAAATATGGAATCGAATACCCCTTTCAACCTAGAGCTTATACCCAAATCCGATCCTATCATTTGATTGCTTAATTCATGCCTTGAAGACTAGGATTTTTTCCTGAAAATATGGATCTTCAAACTAGTCTGCTGCCAGATGTGCTCTGTCACCATTAATAATTTTCCACCTGTATCTTTGAAGGTTTAAAATCTACCTAAAGATGCTTTGTCGAATTCCTGGATATTTGTAATTGAATCTTTGAGTAAAGATATTATTCCTTCAATCTTTCACTTTCAAATCTGGAAATGATTCAATGTTTGTTAACCAAAAATGCAACTCCAACCTTCCAAAAGATAACCTGGCATTTTGAGCATACTTTTCTTTTCCCGTGGGATTTTTCGTGGGCACTATCTTTCACTGCACTTGACACTCGGGTTCTCTATAATTTACCCCGTTAACTGGTGGTTTCACAATTTCCTTTCTCTCCACATTCATGCCGTAATAACAAATCTTCTTGGGCACACAACTTCCAGAAATATTTGGTATCATCATCGTGCAAGATGGAAAAAACACTAAATTTTATGTGATAGTTGTACCATTAACAAGATTTGGTGATTCCCTGCAGAAAGGAACACCATCTTTTGTTATTTGAATAGTGCAGTCAATGTAGTCATCTCCATCTCTTATGGCATCTTTATAAGTTGTATCAGTACAACCTGGGTAGTCGCCACTAGCTCCATTGTGAGAAATGATTTATGGGTTTCCTATTTTGGAGGATGGATTAACATTGTTGAAATCATAGCAAGTTATTTCCTCTAATGCTTCTACAAGGAAATCTATTAGAACGCCATCAACTAAAAAATTCTTGTTGTCAACAAACTATAGATATTCTCTGACTGGATCATAGCTATAGTTGTAGCTCATGCCAAATTCATCATTGGCAAAATTTGAAACAACATCTACAGTCCAAAATTTTGAGGCTCGAGTTTCATATAGAATCATAACACTAAGAAAATCACGATATTCTTCAGGTGATAANTACTTCACTTAGCTCTTCCGATCTCAGCTAAGTGAAGTATTCACAATTAATAAACACAAAGTGGCTAAAAAAAAATCTGACTCCCTGAACTTAATATGAGCTAATATGGGCCATCAGGTTTTGTAATCCGTTGTAAGCAACATGACTAGGAAGGAAACAATATAAAAACAAGTGTAATAGTAAAATTGTTGAAGCCATTCCTCAGATAGAACAATGGTCTTTCTAGCTCATAAAAATGACTTTCATCTCCTCAAGATTATAAACTAGCAGATGAATCCCCTTTTCACTTTCAGGTAAAGCTGCACCCATACCAATCATCTGCTTCATTCTATCCTTAACTAATCTGGCAAATATTTGTTTCTTAAGTGATTTTCCTTGGAATGGAGAACCCTCTGTATAATTGGAACAACACTTTTCGGTGCTACAGGAATAACCCCATTCCTGCAACAAGGAGAAAATTGAATATTTAGTATCTGGATACTAATAGTTATGTTTGCAATATGACCACCGTCCAGCAAAATGGGGCACAGACCATCTACAACCACCAGTGCGTGCTTTAAGCCATGGTTCTAGGTATGTTTCCAGAAAATTGAGGGCCATCCCCTTCATAGGCGCGCAGAGGTTTAGACTGTGGATTGGCGGTCACATGGAACGTGCCCATAAATTCAAGGGCTAGCGTGATTTAAGGGCCAGCGCTTGGCCAAATTTAGATGCATATGACCATGTTTTGAGGGGCACACGCCTGAGTTGGGGGGACTAAGCCCATATTTTATGTAAAAGTGGGTTTAATACTATGGTTTTGGGCATTTTTAATTGATTTTTCCTGATTTTTGGACCAAAATTGGTTTTTTGAGGATATTTTGGCCATTTGGAGGGGGATTTGATCCCAAAAAGAGGCCAGATCTTCAGGGGAAGTTGGTCTTCCTCATATGAGCCGAAAAAATATATAAACTAGGCTTTTTGTTCTTGAGAGGGAACTTTTTGATACAGGGTTTTGGAGGAGCAGCTTGTAATTTTGGCCTTTTCGCATGTTTTGTGAGGCATTTTTGTCATGTTCTTGAGAGGAGTTTGATGAGGCATGTATGAATCTGAGCAAGGAGGTCTTGCACAACAAATCTGAAGCATGTTTGGTAATATCAAAGAGCCAATGTAAAGACAACTTGAGTATTTGAAGAGCAATAAAGAGGCCCTCCACTTGGAAGCGGGCCCATAGATGTAGCCAACAATTGGTGAACTTCGTTAATAAGTTATTGTCTCTATTTATTTCTATTGGTTGTTTTTCTCTTCTCTTAATTTGCACCATGGTTTATAATGGTTGATCTCTTTATTCAGTTATAAGCATCAAGTAAAATTCATAATTGATATTCCACAACAATTTGTAAAGTTTATGTATTTCACATTCTTATCGATCCAATGCATAAAGTACAATAAAATAAACTTGTAATTTTGTCAATAAAACCTATCAGTTTTGGATCAAGTTTATGGTATCAGAGCATTTGGTTTTGAATGTTTGACAGGAATTTCAAGCATTGGATGCTCACTAGAGAAAAACTCAAGTGAGGAGAAGGCCAACTGGAGGCTCTTAATTCAGAGATTCAAAGGAGACCGCATAAACAAGAGATGTCTTCACCAAGAAAAATAGGTCCTTTTGCATATGAGGATGATTTCTTTGAGTCATTTCAATTGATGAAATCCATGGTAGAGGAACTTTACCATGAAAGAGTACATCAAAGAAATCCAAAAGTTGAAGAAGGTGAATCTTTAGTAGGAGCAGAAGGAGGAGATGGAGGTGGTGGACCTTCGGAACCTTCTTCTCCTTCATCCTCGTCATCTACAAGTGAAGAAAGTGTACATCCCTCCAAGGGTAAGAAACCTAAAAAAACTCATCATTCTTCTGATATGCCTTTATTAAAGTTAGATGTAAAGTTTCAATTACCCACTTATGATGGTGAATTAGATGCAGAAAAGCTAGATAATTGGGTGAGACAGTTAAAAGTCTATTGTAGGATACAAAGGATTGTTGATGGTGAAACAAAGATCCAACTTGCAAGTCTCAAATTGGGAGGCACAACTCTCATATGGTGGGAAAGAAAAACTAAGGATGATCTCAATAAAAATGGTAAAACAATCTCTTCCTGGAATGACTTTATCACTGCTTTGAAGAAACAATTTTATCCATTAGCATACATGCAACAAGAAATGTTGAATTGACAAAGTTTAAGGCAAGTTAAGAATCAAAGTGTATAAGAATATACTCAAATATTTTGTAATAAAGCATTAAATTTGGGTATTCCTTTATATACACAAGAGACACTCCTAAAATATATTGGTGGTTTACATTCTTATATCAAGCACACTATTCTTATGCTAAATCCTTATAACTTTGATGAAGCATGTTTACAAGTCATTCACATTGAATCAAGTAAAGGGAATGTTGGTGACAGTGTTTCTACAAATAATTGGCAAAGAAAGGATTCAGGGAAAAGAAAAGAGAAAGAGAAGAAGACAACCACAACAAGAAAGGAGAAGCCTACTTGCAAGCATTGCAAGAAAGTAGGCCATGATGAATATCATTGTTGGATCTTACATCCTGACTTGAAGCCAAAGAAGTATGCCAGCCAAGGAAGGAAGAACACCACAGCTGCGACAATTCAAGTGGATCTTGGATCAGACTCCGATGACGAGACAAAGGTTGTAGCTATGGGAATCAGAGGTATAAATTATTTTGCAAGTACTAGCTCTTCTAAATCAGTTGTTGTAAATGATGAGTGTAAAAGGAGTGAACTCTTCCACATAAGGGTTATAAAAAATAATGTTAAAATCGATACTCTTGTAGACAGTGGATCACAAGCCAATTTAATCATTGAAGAGGTTGTAAATAACTTGGGACTTGAAACTAAGCCACATCCTAAATCCTTTAGAAGGGCAAGGAAGTATCAATGCCAATAACACCAAAATTGCTAGCGTATTGGAGTATGAGGAAGCTATAACATCCAAATCAACATGATTGTAGTTACTAGGCACTCATGGTAAGCCTTTCAGGGTAGATGGAAAAGCACCTTTCCCAAAATATTGAAAAGTACTCAGATCCTTTACTAATCACATCTTCTCCAGTTGCATTTACTGCTAGATTACTGCAATTATTAAAAGACATAATGGTATTAACTGAATCTGAATGACAGCATGACGTAACCCACTTGACCCATATCCTAGGACCATACAAACCCGTTACATTAAATGCTCCAAATCCGAAACAAGCTACTCCTAAGAGGAATAAATGAATTCCAGCCAATCAGTAAACACACTACACCAACTTTTATATGCACTATGCCATCATTTACACCCTAATTATTGTTATTAGTTGGTGGGATTGAATATCCTTAGCGTATGTTTTATGTGTGATTGAATGAGACCCAATGGCTCTGAGAAATAAAATTCTAAATGAGGCCTGATCCTCCATTGAAGTCTCTAAATTGGAGATGGAGAGGAATCAACGGAACACACGAAAATAAACGCATACCAGGGATCATCCAACCTTCATGTCAAGCCTAGGTTCAAAGGCCATGGAAAGCTCATAGTCTTCCGATGCACTTTTTATGGTGTCTAAAGGACACCTGGGAAGCCAACTCCATGCATTTTGAACCAACATAGATTGTAGGAAAGCGAACCTGTAACTAGTAAATTTCTTATTATTATTATCATCATGAAGTGGTTGAGATTTCTGGTTTTGTAAATCATTTTTGCGGACTTTCCGTGGAAAGTAAAAGCGTTTTTTTCTGGATATTGTGCATCCTCGTGCAATTTAAAAGGAGTTTGTGTTGCCAACCAATGCTACCACTACAGTTTTCAGAGCAGAGTTGGAATTCTGCTTCGAACAAAAATATTTAAATTATCCGACTTCTTGACAGAAATTATCCATCTTCTTGATAGAAAAAATCTTTAAATTGTCCGACTTCTTGACATAAATTTTATGTCTTATTGAGAGAAGTATTGAAGATACATTGGCAAGGAAAGCGAGAGGAGGATACCTTTACAGCCAGTGCTAGGTTGGTTTAAATTTTGTTTGATTGAAACTTTTGTGCGGATAAAGACTCGAACCACCGACTTGTCATTGAGTGAAGCTTTTGGAAATTTTGACCGACGAAGCGGTTGCTCAAGCTTTGCTACATGGACCCACCACCTAACCTATGACATATCCGACTTGGTAATTGTGTAGAATGACATGTTTATGAGTGAAATATTACAAATGGCACAAGCAACAGATGTCAGTGTTATGTTGTCTATGCTTATCACAAATGGAAACACAAATATCACATGCTTGCCAAGTGGTGAGGAAAACATGCTCTGAAGTTGTATCTATAACTTGACTTTGCAATGCCCAACAAGCCTCAACACAACTAATTCGTTTACATGAACATGCTTGAACCCAATGCTCTAACCTTAGTCTTTTATACAACAAATGTTAACATGATGGAACACCAGTTTTCTGTATAGGAACAAGCAACCACTGAAGGGGAGTGAATGTCTAATGTTAACAGGCTGGAACACTAGTTTTATGTACAGGAACAAGCACATGGAATGATATCTCTATCCATGTTCTTACATTGTCCTTCTCTATCATTGGTATCCTCTGATTTCTTCTACAACCCATGATTGTTGTCATATCTCTTGGAACCCTTTGAATTACCTTGAGTGAAAAGAGAGACCAAAGGTACTTCCACGACCTTTAATTTCACAGTGAATGATCTATTCCTCCTGCACACAACATGGTCCATAGAAATACCAATGCCGGCATATTTAGCACAAGAAGACTGCAAATCCATGCCAGGTTTAGTCGACTTTCTAAATCCCAACAAAGATATCTTCAACTTAGTAGCACTTTTGAGCAACTTGGGGAACTGGATCTTGACTCCAGGGACATTAGAAGACTGTAGAAAGGCAATATCGATATCAATATCATCCAGTGGTGTTGTAGGAAGTTGGAGGGGCAGCAATTGGTCATGGTAAAATAAGTTACCTACAGGAAAAATGCAAAATAACACACCAGCCTGGACAATGGCATTAAGAAGAAGAAGAAGAACAGAATGATTTCGCCAACAAATGTAGCTACTCTGAAAAATCTGAAGAGAAGTCATAGGTTTGAAATCAGGATTTTGGATGATTTTTTTTCAAAATGCACAATTCTAACTCCATCATATTGATAAAGATCTTGAATGAATTCTACTAGTAAATATAAAATTGTAACTCATTCATTATTGATGGTTATTCATTCATTATTGATAGTTATTCATTCATTATATGATATTTACAGGGATAGGAATTATATCATACACTTACTGGTAAGTGTATGATATCATAGAAACTGAAAAGCAGAAGAACACAAAAATTATATTATGGTAAGATTCATGAATCTTACGTACAAGCCAATCCTGTGATTCTGAATAGAGGAATTCGCTAACTCTCCATAAATTGAAAAGAAAACAAAGGAAATCTTTGCTCGCTTGGTAACAAATCCCCTTTTTTTTTTAAACTGGGCGAACAAAAGTTTATATTTGCCCCATAATCTGAAATTCAGGCGAATTAAAGCATAAATCTTGAAATATAGCAAATGGGAGGGAGAATTCGCTATCATTAATTCTCATATCTATGGAAATCAGGGGAATGGAGGTTGCAGTTGGAAATTTCATGGACGATTTTTTTTTTATCCCTTTCCCTCATAAAAACCTGGGCTAACCCTATCAACGATTTTTTTTTTAAATAAATTAGGGGCTAATAATAAAATAATAAAAAAACCAATACAATACAAAAAATTCGGCCCAATCAAAATTTGGAACCCCTTAATTTCGCCCATGAGCAAAATTTCGCCCCTAAAATCATCTATGGTTTTCTCCATTCTTCCAATTGTTTAGTTAATTAATTCTTTCTATGTTTTCTAAAGTGTAGTCACACTAACTTTCTTAGTCCTTCAATGTCATAGCATAGAAGGAAACACTAAAATCAATGTAACATATGAAGGTAATGAAGAACTAGATGCCTGGATGCCTAAATTAATGTATTGTAAAAAGAAAAATATACACAACATTATTAAAATCAATGTATTGTAAGAACCAATTTGAGAAATTAATGCTTACATTAATGCATCGTAATAAAAAATATATATACAAAACATTTGCTAAAAACTTGTAACAATAAAGAGAACAATGAATTCAATGCAATGTAAGAAGGAAAATAATATAGTAACTTTCTAAATACTAACAGTTAAAAATACAATACAACTTGTTTATTCTAACATAAGATTCAACAACTAAAAATGGGTAAAGGTTGAATAATAAGTAAAACAAAAAAAGAGATCTAGTAATGACTAAAGTAGTAGAGGCCGAGTGGAATTGGTATGGGAGAGAATAGATTATGGTGCCATCCTCCTAGATTGAGATTTATGTGCAATAATTCCACATAGCGTTTTAGATAATATAGAATACTACTTGATGATTTATTCGTGAAATTAAACGTATATTTGAATTTTGATATGTTATACTTCTTGTACTCTCATGACCAATAGGTTTTTCTTTGGTTGGAAGAAACAAGAAATTCGATTTTTTTTTTTGAAAAATTGGGCAAAGATGGATAAGTCATAAATAAATTTATTTAACATAAATCTACACAGCAGTTGGAAATTTTCGATAGAAACTTAAAATTTAGTTTGTATCTTAAGATACCATGGAGGTCAAAACATCTCTGAATACTACGTTTTTGTCATTTCACTGATGATCATGTTTAAGGAAAATCCATTAACATAGTGAATAATGTTGTTGTCATTCCCAAATTCAAATAGGTTGAATGATTGTAGTCCACGCTAATCACAAAGAATAAATCTCATTTTCTAGAAGTTAAGGCTATTGTACTAGATTTTTATTATAATTTTAAATTAATTTTGTTTGTGCTGCAATGACAAATACATTTTCTAATCTGATTCCTACAAATATGAATGTTTAGATCACATACCCAAATACTATGATTCAGCTCAGACGCCCAAAAACTGTGATTCAACACAACGATTCTTACTACATGACCAAGGTTGAAAAAATTTCCTTCACATGGTATACAACTAGGTTGTAATAACTTAAAAACAAGTATCAATGGCTAATAGCATAGACATTATGAAATCTTGCATCCATTACCATTACAAAATAGACAAATCCCATGAGCATTTGTTTCAGTGTTGCATCATTTTTTTGGATAATAATTTAAAACCAGGTCATATCTTTTATATTGTAGTCCAAAAAAAAGTTAAAGATATTTATGGAGGAGGTTTGCTAAAATAGGAAACCCAGACCTCCTCCAAATGATCAAATCCATATATGTTAAGTATTTGTAATAGAGATCTCCTATCATCCTTGATAACTATGAACATAACTATACTGACTATCAAGCTAACATACAGACTATAGACTATATAGAAACAAAAAAGACGATTCATAAATGCTTCAGACATAAGGGAAGGGAGTAGTATCTTCCAGGGTTTGGTTCATTAACTGGTTGACCACATTGTCTTCCTTTGGAGTCATGGTCATAGTTTGGGGGTATTCATCAATTTGGATTAGGTTGTCTTGAGTGCCAACAAAGTTTTGATAGTCTTCCTTTGGTCCTCGAGCCTCCTCATCTTCAACAAATTGGGAAACCTGAAGTCAAATCCCAAATACATCCTGACACATAGCTTCAAATTTCCCTTCCAGTAACAAAATTCTATGCAAACAGTCCTATTATGGAATTATATGTTCCTCTAGGACCTATATTATCATCACTTTTACCATCCAATACACATCTATAATTCGGAACAATTTTGTCTCCCACATCCTTGAGAAGCAAAAGTTAGGGACCCACCCTTCCATTTCTCTTTGGATCTATTCTCCTGACATTACCTTCCATTTTTCCATCCAATTCCTCCACCTTTAGCTTTAACAGACTTAGGGATCCTTGAGTGAAATAAATCCTCAGTTTTCAACTTTGGTTGTATAATTGGAGTGCCCATAACCATGATTCCACCTAGAACAGACTGTGTAACTCTTACTTTGGCCTACTCCTTTGCCTCCTAAATTCTCCTTTGGCACTTTTCCTTATTGCTGATATTTGTGCTAGACAAACAAGGGTGACCAAATCAGAGTGCAGATCTAGAAAGGGCACTACCCACCCTACTTCCTAGAGTGGAAAGAGGGTTGCTATCACTTTTTCTCAGGAACCTCAAACCCAATTCCTTCCTTAATTTCTCTAGTCGAATGTCTTCTCAATATCAAGTTGGTTGGCTACTTAAAAAACCTAAGTAACTAAACTTCTTGACACCACTCAACAACAAAAGAAACCAAAATAGGCATAGGAAATTATCATGCTTTGGAATGTGCTCAAGTAGCCTGGAATATATTGTGGTTTTATTCCCCTCAAGTTTCATTGAACCACCTATGTCACCTCATCGTCTCATACCATTCTTCATCATTATCTGGAAATTGTTAAGTCACTTGGTACAACTTCAAACCATTTCTTGCACCCATGAACCTCTCCATACCATCATCTATTGTAACTCTATCACCCCATCGTAGGGGATTTTGGGTGAGCTCATACTCATCCCAAATGTCCTTGCTACCATAGAAAATTTTAAGCCCAATCGTCCTTGCTACCATAGAAAATTTTAAGGGTGAAATTTCTCCCATGGGAGAAATTAGGGGGTTTGTAATTTTGGTTGGATGAATTATTTGCATAAAGGGGTTTGATTATACATAACCCATATTTATTTTTAAAAAATTGTATGTAAAACCCTTAGCTCATGGGAATTTGTGAGGGGAGATTATGGAAATCCATTTCTCCTTGTAAAAGTCGAACTAGATCTTCCCATTCACCCTATTTTTCTGGTAATCACGATTATTCAGATGTATTTAATACCAATTTTGTGGGAACAACAATTATTTGGAGGTATTTCTCCCTATAGATTCCATATGCACTTTGTTCAAGTTTTCCATTTTCCCAAGTTTCTTGGGATGACATTTTTTTCTAGAAGTTATTTAGCCTACTCTTCATGGAAGCGAGGGTTATAGGGGAATCATTGTGTCCCTACTTAAGGACCATGGAAATGGACATTGAGCCAAAAACTGCATGTTTTATTATTATTCATATTGATCTTCTTGGCTTACTTAGCGCCAAACGACCTATGTGAGAAACTACAACCATGTGCTCCATCTATTAGTGTCGAAATTAGATGCTATGTCCTTCATTTCTAGAGACAATTTCTTATTTGTTTATCTTCCTTCTACAAAAGTTGTGCCAGTGATACTTATTCTCAAGGGATGAGGAGTTTCACAAGGAGGGATGCAACATATAATCCATCTTTCATTTGACAATAACTTCTACATTTTAATTTGGTGAGCACTCAGATCCTTGAATCTCCAAATTAGGGTATCTTCTTTGTCCTAGATTGAGTAAGCTACGAGCTCTTTGGTTAAATCAAAAACCACTCTCTAAAAGATGTAACTTCAATTATATAATATCTCTTATTGTTCAATACTTTGTATTTTCAAAGAAAATGTCTTGGTGTGCTATGGAGTTTAGTCAAAAGGAACCATATATCTGAGTGACGTAGTTTACGGAAGGGCCATGGCATTTGGCTTTAAACCCTCCACTAGAAGAAAAATAATTTGATAATTGAATATGTTGAGTTAAAATGAATGTGTTAAGATTGTTTGTCTAATAAATTTCTAAGCATTTGCATCCTTCACTCTCATACAGATATATTCTTTGTGAGCTAAACATTCTTGGAGAAAGGAATGTTTTGTTTTGTAATTAAATGAATCGTTAGGCATCAAGATCATTTCAATCAATAGTTTCCAAGAATACTTTTGCATAGAAAAGTGATTTATTGAAGAGACTTACTCCCTTTTATTTAGAAAAGGGCACTCACTGAGTGGACATCGGTAGCCATAGAGTTCATTTGGGATCACTTCTAACTTCTTGCAAGCCTCACATAGCCTCAAAGTTTTTGGCCCAAGGTAGGAATCCTCTCTTTTGATTTTTAATAACCTTTTATTTCTTCCCTCTTGTTAGCACACTTTTCCACCCTCCATTCAGATATTATATATGGGTAAAATCAACGATGGAAAAGGGATAATTCAAAGAGAGAATGCCCAAAATTGTCATGAGTAAACCTCCGCTCTGTTCGAGCTAGTGTGTTCCAACCTCGGGGGGAGTCCCTTGGCACAAGGATACTCATTTGTACTTGATTTTCTACAAAATAACACACAAAAACAACAACAAAATTTCTTTGGGCAACATGTGAACACATTGCCAAAGCATTAGGAAAATACAGTTTTAAAGTTGCTTGGAGGGATCTTGCACTGTTAGCACAAGAGAGATAGAAGAAAATAGAAGAGAAACCACTTAAAAGATAGTTTAATATCACAATAAATGGGATGAACTACTAATATAATTGCAAAAATAAAACAAAGTACCAACAAGAAGGAAAGTTCAGAAACAAACACAACACTTCTTTATTATAGGCTTGCCAAAGGGTTGATTGTGCCACAATCAACAAGTCCACAACCGGTACAATGACTATCCTTTCTTAAAGAGAGAGTATATAGAATAGATAATGAGAGAGAAGAGAGAAGAAGTAATAATGTGGTGTTGCTACAAAAATCCCACACTCAACTGATGTAGATCATCCAATATATAGTACTATGGGTGCACTTTCCAAGGAAGAGATACCATGGCACATAGGAGAAGGAATAGGATAAGGGAAGTATGGTGCATGGGTGAAGAAACGATAAGTGGGAGAAGGAAGGGATACATGCACAAGGAGAAGTGGAGTTCACATGTGAGGAGAAGGTAGAGTAAAGGCATGGTAAAGGAGAGAGGAAAAGGGACTTGCGCACTAGATTTTTGGAGAATGTGCATGGGAGGACATAACTTAGGGAATTAAGTGAGCGAATGTGAGTTGAGTAATGAGGAAATACGAACTAAATGATAGGGAAGAGTGATCCAAGAGAGGAGTGTAGTTAAGTGAGTGAGGGAGTGACTTGATGCGCATGAGTATGGGAGAATGCGCTCTAAAAATAGAGAGGAGGTGCACTAAAGCATGGCAAGAGGGAATAATGTGCCACATGTGAGAGACTGAGGTTTTAAGAGGCATTTTACTGGTGTAATACGCAAAGGAATAGGAGATACGTATGTTATATGGTGCATGCATGAGAGAGAAGGGAGTTATCAAGGGATAATGTGCCACATGTGTGAGGGAGAAAGAGAGAATTTAGGGTGCACTTGAGGAAGTGGGAGAAGATAATGAGAGGTATAACCATGTGCTTAGGATTTAATGAGTGGGAGGAACACATGGAGGATTAAATTTGGAATCCAACGCATGTCTAAAGGCCAAATTTGGCCAAGTAATGCATGAGTTAGCCGAAGAGGAATTTCTCCCTATTTTTTAGGAATTTAGTGTTTAAGAGGAGTTTAGGAATAATTTAGCGAAATTAGTGCACAGAAAGTGGGGTTATAGCGAGTGAGGAAAATTTAATGAGAAAATTAATCCTTGATTGGCTCAATAATCTCCATGGTATTTCCACCTCACCTATGTGCCCTATTTAATTAATCCACTTTGATGCGTTTTCCTTGGTGTTTCTAGCCAAAATCACCCCACCCACCCCACCCAGCCCTTTAGTGAAAAGTACACCGTATAAATTCCACATCATATTGAAACTTTGCCAAATGTTGGAATCTGACCTTGCTACTTCTCACCTATGGATCCAACCACCCCTATGATTAACTCTGCCAAATGTTGGAATCTGACCTTGCTACTTCTCACCTATGGATCCAACCACCCCTATGATTTATAAAAATTACTAAAAATAGGGTTCATCTCCAAAAATTTAGGAAACTTTCAAAAACATCCAAGATGACTAGGAGAACATTGCCATGTATCAACTGTCTAAAAATAGATATTTCTAAAAATAGAATATCCTTACATGTCAATGATATTGTACCCATCGGATTCGATTTTTCGAGAGGATTCCAAATATGCGATCAGAATTGACATGCAAACCCTAGTGCTCCACTTGCTAAAAATAGAAATATCATGCATGTTTTCCATAAAAGGTCCAAAAGACTCAGAATGTATCAAGGATCAACAATGCACGCTATGAATCTCAATCTGATGCATGGAGCTCAACTTGCTAAAAATAGAAATTTCTTGCATGTCACCTAGAAAAAAGGCATTGAACTCGGAATCATGCAAGGACCAACCCTATATGCTCAAAACTCTCAAATGAGTCTATGCTCAAAAGTGTCAAATGAGTCTCCAATCACTGTCTCCTAAAAAATAGAGTCACCTTCTATATACATAAATCTCTCTCAAAGCCTATGAAATTGTGCTAGCTCTAACTCTAAAACAAAAACAACCATATACCATTCTTGTACCTGCCCCTGATGGGAACCTACCTCTGACTCACACAAGTGTTAAACTCTGGGAAAATCTCTGAATTCCAACCTAAATAGTGCATGCTAGCTCTTAACCCTCAATGTTTTCAAGGGTGAAAATATAGGGGTTAACACCTCTTAAATCTTATATTTATAACTTAATTTTTATACCTCAGACACTCTTGAAGTCCATTCTAAAAGGTAAAAATCAAAATCCCATTAGTTCATGTTTGGACTTGGTTTTTCTGAACCCTAATACCAAATGGGTCAAACTGAACACCCATAAGCCAAACCAACAATAATGAATCTAATGGAGTGGTTGTCCATATCAATCCATCATGTATACTCGACATATCATCCCATCACGTATACTCCTTGATTTCCTCAAAAGTAAACTACCTTATAGCCCATATTTTGACTATTCTCTTGATCCCTCTCATGGTGGTATGCTTCTTAAATTAGGATGGAGAAACCTAGAAGATATTTGGCAACTCTGAATCCATTTACAATTCAATCTTGGGAGCATTTTTTTCTATGTGGCCATTCTTTTTTTTGGGTACATGGTCTATATGATGCCTCTCCCTCGAGCTATGTATCTTGTGGAATACTCATTCTAAAATCCCCCTAAAAGCCTCAAAGTGAACTTCCAACACTTTATGGAACACTTAAATCTTTTGGGGTATTTTCAAGATTCATCTTCGAAATTCCAGGGGAAGATATTGGAACGATCAGGTTTAGGGGAGAACACTTATATTCGTGTTGTAGTGTATTATATTCCATGTTGTCCCTCCATGGCCACAACACGAAAAGATACCGAGAAGGTCATGTTTGGTGCCCTAGATAAAGTTTTTAAGAAAACATGTGTGAAACACAAGGATATTGGGATTCTTGTGGTGAATTGTAGTCTTTTTAATCCAACTTCTTCACTCTCTACTATGATTGTGAATAGGTATAAGTTGAGGGAGAACATTTGGGGTTTCAATCTAGGTGGAATGGGTTGTAGCGCAGAAGTTATTTCCATTTATTTTTCCAAGGATTTGTTACAATTTCATAGAAACACACATGCAATAGTTGTGAGCACATAAAACATTACTCAAAATTGGTATTTCAGCGACAAAAAGTCAATTTTGATACCTAGTTTCTTGTTTCATATCAAGGGATCTATATTTCTTCTTTCAAATAAGATCTCTAATCATCGATGTGAAAAGTACAAGCGTGTCCATGTTGTGAGAACTCATAAAAGGAGCAGATGATAAAGCATTCAACTATGTTTATCAGGAGAAAGATGAAGCTGGCAATCTTGGTGTGGCATTATCCAAAGAACTTATGGCCATAGCAAGAGGATCGTTGAAGACCAATATCAAAACTATCATACATTTTTCTCTACCCATCATCGAGCAATTACTTTTCTTTGCAACCCTTGTTGGGAGAAAGGTCTTCAACATAAATATCAAACCCTATATTCTATATTGTAAGCTTGCATTTGAACATTTATGTAATCATGTTGAAGGAAGAGTTGTGATTGATGAGCTTGAGAAGAACTTGCATCCCAAGACAATACATGTAGAATCTTCTAGTATGACTCTACATGACTTCGAAAACACTTCTTCAATCTCAATTTATTATGATCTCAATTACATTGAGCCCAAAGGGCAGATGCAAAAAGGAAATCAATTTTGGTAGATTGCATTTGGTAGTGGATTCAAGTGCACCAGTGTTGTTTGGCAAGCACTTTGAATTGTGAAACCACCTGCTAATATCCCTTGGGCTGATTGCATTGATCAATATCTAATAAAATTGATGATAGAATGAGGAATCAATGTGAAATGAGTTTGAAACTCTAATGCATCCAGTTCAACCTTATATCTCCATGTATCTCCTAGATTTGTGTGCATTTTGGAGTTATACAATATTGTTATTTTTATTGGTCCCCATTTCAAGGTTTCTCACATGTTTAAGCTTTGATTTTTATTTTTTTTCACTTCTAGACTATTGCATCTTCAAGTTGTGTATCCAGGATTTGGATTCTGAAATTGTGCCGCATCCAAGATTTAAGAGGGATTTTGCATTTTTCTATATTTTCTCATGTGGACTTTGTAGGTAGGCTAGTAGTAGTATCATTAAATTTCATTGTTATTTGTATAAAATTCATTTGTGGGAATTGTTTCAATGGGAAATTCATACTATTTCTCCTTCACATTTCTCTTCAGAACTACAATTCTTTTGTAGCTTTATTGAAATATCTAGCTATAAAAGTTGCATCATCAAGGTGATTGACTGTTGAACAAATGGGAAGGCTTCTTCTTGGTTTTCTATGTAGCAACTATTTCTTTCTAAAGAACACCTTTAGGTTCATAAATCTTGGTATAGGAAGATTGGTAACCAACCTAATGAGGAGGTTTTATGGTAGTTTTCTTTGTAAGAACAATTTCCTTTTCAAAACAATGTTTTATAGGTAGACAAGCAGTAGCAGTAGCTAATTTCATTATTCGCTTTTCTAGTACCTCTACTGATATATGTAGCTGTAAATATGGCATCATCAAGAAAGTTCTTGACTTTGAACAATCACATGTTTTAATTTTTGCTTGATTGTCAAAGGTGACTTAACTTTACGAGTTATCATACTAAAATAAAATTAGATTAATGGAATATTGACAGTTAATTGTATTAGAAACTTTGTCATCTTTTGGTATTATAAGGTCGGTATCTTTTGGTATGAGAATATTGATATCGTATTTTCAAGTTCTCCTCCCTATCTTCAACTTTGGGAAGGGTAGAAACTTCATGTAGTGAATTTTCTTCCAGTTTTGAATCTTTTACAAATTTGTTTGATTCATTAATAAAAGTAGCATTGGCCTTTCACTTGGTAATGTACTATGCTTGGTAATGATCTGTCATTTAGATTCTGCCATATAGGATGTAGCCTGAAAGGATGGAGGTCAGATTGTTTGCTTGAATAAAAGGATGTTGCTATATACTTTGAATGATGAACTTTCACTCATTGTAGCAAAGATTCTCATTTCTCAAAGGTTGGAAGATTTGCCTCAACAAATTCACCTTTTCCATTTTATTTTTCTTTCTAATGGTGACCTTTCATGGAAATGTGAGATAATTCTAGCCAAGTATTTTTGAAAAGGCTATTGATGCCTTCTCAAATGCTCAATAATAATCTATGTAATCCTAGAAGCATGGATGGTCCACACTATTCAACTAAAGCATATTAGAGGAAAGTGAGTTTTGATTAATCATTTTGAGATATTTAATCTTCTTGTTAAACTCTTATTTGTTTATTCTGCTACTTTGACATATTTCTTATAGTAGAAGCAAATTTCACTTGGATTGTAAATATTTGTATAAACAAATAACACTTGTAACATATATTGAATACAAGTTTTGTTTTAGATCATGGAAATAAAGTCCATTTTTTCTTTGTCTCAATTAGCTACATCAAGTTACTACCTCAACAATGAAATATCATTGTGAAAGTGTATAGGTAGAAAGAAACTAGAGAATATTTGATGTTGAGCATTGTTGTTGATTGCATATTTCTTCACCTTCATGCCCTGGATTTTGATATAATGCAGAGATTTCATTATTGGTGATGGCTAAACATGCCATGCCATGGTTTATTACTTGTTATGTTCAAAATCATATATAATATTTTGATGAAGAAAAGTTAAAACCAAGATAGGTATGCTCTTCAATGGAAATGTTGCATGGTACCATTTACATTCAAGGAAAAAACCCTAGAGGAAACCTCTATATTGAGTTTAGCTAGGTTGGGATACCTCCACATGGAAGGTGGTTGGTTCTGTGCAAATATGATTCCACAAGACTGGAAATATGGAATTCAGGGTCACATGAATCCAAACTCTAGCTATATAGAGGGAAAAATGTTCAATCCTTCATCTACAATGATAAATTTAATCCTTTCCAAGATATGTTTATGATTAAAAATAACCAAGACATAGCCATTCGTTGATCATTTATTTCTTCATTACTTTCTGCATCTCAATTTTGGGAGTTGGTATGCACATCTGCAAATCTTAATTAAACTTTTTGTGTGCAATAAGCATTATACAATGCAAAAAAAGAGAGAATGAGGGCTTCTAGGGCCTCCTATCAATATCCATAATTATATATCCAAAAAGAAGAAGATTTGAAAGTCCAAAAGATTTTTATAGATCTTTCTTAATTACATATAAAAAAGACCCAATCATTACCTCCTTATTGAGAGACCAAAATTATACAAAACAAAATTGCACTTATATCTCATATAATAGCTTAAACATAGACCATAAAAAAATTGTTATCTAGAACTATTCAATACAAAACAACAACAAAAATGTCTCCTCTGATATGTTCCAAGCAGTTAGGAAAAGAAACAAATAAATCTTTGTGATTATGCATAATAAACTTTTGAAATGGATATAATCCAGCCTTGTATATTTTGAGTTTCAAAGTTATCTAGGGGTTAGTCTCTAGGAGTTATTATGTTCCACCATTGTTTAGAGTATTTCAAACAAACCTCACAAGTTTTGCTTACATTCTATCATTTCATGGTCATGGCTAAACAGATCATAGTGAGTTTGCATGACTTTGTTAAGTGAACTAAAAGTATAGGAGCCTCAACAAACTCATCAAGTGTAGGTTAATCAATGAAGTATGTAGGTTGTCCTCATAAACAAAATAGTTCAAACAAAAAAACTAAAGTTAAACCAAGTTAGAAAAGGCATGAAATCACACTATTGAAATCAAAATAAAAGGTAGTACTCAAAATATGAACATAAAATAGAGTACCCATCTTGTACAAAGTTAAAATAGGTTGTCAATGTAAGAGTATGCATAGGAATTAAAACACTACGCATCATCATCCAACAAGAATCCATCATGAATATAAAATGTTAATGCACCCTCTAAAAATCACTCTTCAGTGTAAAAAGGTTTTAGAAGTAAAGAGTTGGTATATAGGAGCTTCCATGGTTGTTGGAGTTGTGATTGCTTTCAATGATGCTTATTTAACTTCGTAGTTCAAGATAGAACTAGTTTTGTAATATCTTCATAGTCTTTCTCAAATGAAAAGAAATCTAAGTCCACCATGTCTTAGACGATCAAATACATTAAAGACAAATCTAGAACATAGATAGAATCATGGAAATAAAAAAAATAAAAAATAGATCATGGAGGAGACTAGATCTATTTCCTTGAATTCTCTATGGGGCACTAAATTATCTACCATCTGTCATCCTTCTGTGACAAGGGGTTTGCTCCAATGTTATGCTATAATTTATGATCTCAAGGAATTGTTTTACAGATACTAGGTTTGCCTTTGAACAACACAATGATCCATTTCAGATCATTTCATGTCAAAGATTATATGTTTGAGAGAGTGGTTTTCAAACTCAACCTCCATAATCTCATCCTTGAGGTTTGTGATACTCATTTCTAGGGTTTGGTTTTCAGATTCAACCTTCAAAGGTTGTTCCAGAGGGAACTGAAGCAATTGTCAAGGAATATTCAATTTATTTGAGAATAAGTTATAAAGCAACAAACATAGGTCTATTGCTAGAAGTAAATATCTACAAAATTTGCAAGTGTCCAAAATAATTGCAAGTAATCAAAATCCATATATAGTGTTATGATACCTCAAAATTTGTAGTAGTACCATCCTAAAAGAAATTACCATTATCATGCTTAGTGAAGAAATAAGGTTTTTCTTTTGTTAATTTTATTGTTATTTTTTAATGATGTTGGTCAATACAAGCTACACTATACAAAATAGGACACCACTCTGAAATAGATATGTCTCACATGTTGCGAAAGCTAAGCAACCATGACCGGGGGTATCTGTTTTGCCAAAATAACCTAGATCTTGCACATGGACCCAACCACATTAAATAGTCCATTTTCACTGGCATTCTATCCCACAAGGGTGAACATGTACCTAGGGGGATTTGAACCTTGGTCGGGGTAATAACAACACCCTCACTTTACCAACCAATGAAACCTGCATTGACGTACATATTAAGTTTGAATGCCAAGTGTTGTGTCAGATGGGCTAAGAGTATATTAAAGGTGAGTTGGTATTAAAATAGGTTAACTTTGTTAGAATTAATACCCACCTAATTGGGGCCAACTACCTATTAGCACACTTTTTCAACTTCCAATGGAGTTGATATAATAGATAAAAAAAAATGATGAAAAAGGTACTTATTCAAGGAGAAAATCCCCAAATTCTCACGGGTTAGACCCCTCTCTGTTTGGCTTGGTGTGTGCCAACCTCAGGGGGGAGTCCCTAGGGTACTTTGCTACTATATTAAGGTCTTATTTTCTACAATTTACGGAAAAAAAAACAAATTGTCTTGGACAGCGTGTAAAAACTGCCTAAGACATTGGGAAAAAGAGAGTTTTATGTAACTTGGAGGCATCTTGCACGGTTAGAACAAGAGAGATAGAAGAAAATATGAAAGAAACCACTTAAAAGATAGTAAGATATCACAATAAATGGCATGAACTACTAATCTAATTTGCAAAAAATAAACAAGGTACCAACAAGAAGGAAAGTTCGGAAACAAAGAGAACACTTCTTTATTATAGACTTCTCAAAGGATTGATTGCACCACAATCAACAAGTCCACAACCAGTGCATTGACTATTCTTTCTCAAAGAGAGAGTAGCTAGACTAGAGAATGAGAGAGAAGAGAGAAGAATAATAGTATGTTGTTGATGCAAAAATCCGACCAATAATCCATGTAGAGACCTCCAATATATAGTAGTAGGGGTGCACTTTACCAATAAGAGACCATGAGGCATATGAGAGGGAGTAAAGAGGAGTGTATGTGCATGAGTAAGGGAAGGAATGAACTAGAGTAATTCATGTGCATGGGAGGACAAAGACATGAGTGAATGCGCGCACTTGTGAAGGAGAAAAGGGAAGAAAACGTGGTAAAAGAGGAAAAAGGGGAGATCATTCTCTAATTTTTAAGGAGAGAATGTGCATGTGGAAATGAAGACTAGGAATAGTAGAAAGGAATAAGAGTTAGAAAATGGAAAATATAAGAGTTTAGGATAAAGTTTCATCACATGATAGGTTAAAGAATCACACGTGGGGGTGTGGGAGTAAATGGATGGATTTACTTAGCATAAATATGGAAGAAAAGAGGAAGGAGTACATGAATGAATACATGCATTAGGAATTAGGGAGATAAAATGAATTATTGCTAAGAAATAGGGAGAAATAAAAGAAGGAGACACATTGATTATTAATTAATAAATGCGCTAGATAATAGGAAATAAGGAGATAAATTAATGCACTAGGAAGTAGTAGGAGTTAGGAAATAAATTAATGGGATAATAAATAGGAGGTAAAAAAGGAAGGCACATTAAATGCTAAAAAATAGAAAAAATGGAAGCTCATTAAGACAATGAGTTAGAAAATAGGGAGAGAGAGGAGTTAGGCTAAAAAATAGGGAGAGAAAAAGTTGGAAGTTAGAAATTAAGGAAAAATGGAGGCTCTGATTTAAGCTTCAATTATCCCAATCACACCCAAATAAACTTGCCACCTTATCCACACTCCCCCTTTTATTATTTAATTCCATTTATTTGCTTTTAACCTTGGAAAGTGCACCCCTCATTAATTAGCTTAATTATTTTTCTTTTAACCTTGGAAAATGCACCCTCTCATCAAATGATGCCAAGTAGATGCCACATGTCACACTTATCATCACCACCAACCACCCTTGCTATAAATAGAAACTGCTAAAAATAGAGTCTGACTCCTAAAAAATAGGAAACTATCAAAAACATCCAAGATGACTAGGAGAACACTTCCATGTGTCAGATTTGTAAAAATAGACACTGCTAAAAATATAATGTCATCGCATGTCAATGATATTATACTTATAGGATTCGATTTCTCATGAGGATTCCAAGTATGCAATCAGAATTGACATGTGAGCCCTGGTGTTGCACCTGCTAAAAATAGAAATTACTTGCAAGTCATCCCGGAAAAGGTCGAATAGACTCATAATGTCTCAAGGATCAATATTGTATGCTCACAATCTTGATCTAAGGCCTGGAGCTCAACCTGCTAGAAATAGAAAGTACTTGCATGATCCCCAGAAAAATGTTGTTGGGCTCAATATCATGCAAGGACCAACATTATATGCTCAAAACTATCAAATGAGTCTTTGGCCACTATCTCTTAAAAATTAGGGTCACCTGCTATATATAGAAATCTCTCTCAAATCATGTGAAACTGTGCTAACTCTAACTCTGAAACAAAAACAACCATATACCAGTCTTGTACCTTTCTTTGATGGGAACCAACCTCTGGCTCATACAAGTGCTAAAACTCAAGGAAAACCTTTGAATGCCAGCCCAAATGGTATACGCTGGCTCTTAACCCTCAAGATTTTCAAGGGTGAAAATCTAGGGGTTAACACTACTCCAATTATCCCTCAATGGAAGATACTATATGAAATTTTGTAGATAAGATTTGTTGATTGAATACATGGCTCTGGGACCCTTGTTTAGAATCAATCATGGATTTTGTATGAGTGGTTTCCTGAATCCTTTTGCCTATTTATAGGCATGTGCAATGAGAATGCAGGTATGTGTGGTTTTGGTCCAATAGGGATTGCTTGGAAGACTAAGATGGGCCAATAGTAGTGTCCTTAGTGCCTTGAACAATTCTTGATTTGAGTTGGCATCCATACCTTCTTAAGAGAGTATCTTTGTGCTTTTTAGGATGTTACTTTTGCGTTATCTTATATTTATATTTGTTGTTCAGAGTGTTGTTCTAAAGATTCATTGTGTTGTGGTATTTTTAGAATATTTATTTTTTGTTATTTTTCTACCATTGTTGAATTTATTTATGTACATAAAGTTCTTTATAAGTTTTTGCTTTCTTTAGAGTGAATATTCTTTATAAGGTTTTGCTTCCTTTAGAGTGAATATAATATATCACATGGATTACAATAATCCAAATCTCTAATGTACTTTCTAAGGAAAAATCTTTAATAAATATTTTAATTACAAGTTTTCCCATTAATGTATGAAATACTCAACTTCCATATGAGTCCTTACTACCTTTAAATGTATGTTTACATTGATTAGTCTAAATATGGAGAGAGAGAGAGAGAGAGAGAGAGAGAGAGACCACTTTAAGCAATGATTGCAAGGTATTTCACACACAAAGTGAAGTACCAAGAAGGACTAACCTCCAATGCAAAAGGAAATAATCCTTTAAAAAGATTTGGTGAAGACAGACTCAAAACATGGGACTAAATCTTCTTTCTAGTACAGTCACACAATTTCCATCAAAGCAACCTAATTTGGGAGATATAAGGAATAATGTTATTTTATGTATTCTACAAATAAATTATATAGTGTAGAATTATGAAAAATACATCAAGTACTTTCAAGGATTTGCTTCCTCTTCCAACCCATGCTAGAAGAGTTAACATTTAACACATTTCAAATATCTTGTACTTTTTAAGGACAAATCCTTTAACAACTACTTAAATTATAATTTTGTCCATTAACTTACATAACATTGGGATATAAAATGAACTCTTGCAACTTTCAAATGCATGTTTACATTGATTACTCTAAAAGAAGGAGAGAGTAGTCAATTTAAACAACAACTAGAAGGATTGGTAAATTTCTGCTCACAAAGCAATATAGAGGGTGGAGAAACAAAACATAAATTGTGATTAAATATTCCTCCAAAGAGAAAATTTGCTAAAGCCACACTCCCAAAATTATGTGTCAATCTTCTTTTCTTCCACAGGGCAATGTCCACTAATGAGACCTATTTGGTTAGCCTATGTTTTCGTAGCAAGGTCTGCAGAAAAATGAGAGAATCCTAGGTTTAAAGAATAAAAAATATAATCATACTTATCTTTACCTAAAGAAAGTTATCCCATTCATTTACTTGGATCTCTTCCGTGGTCATCTTTCTTTTCAAATAATGAAATAAATATAAATATGTTTTTCTTTACATAAAGAAAGACCTCCAATTGTGCTCATCTTTATGGTGGGGTGAAGAAGCTTACCGTCCCTTACATTTATTTCTCTTTAAATAAAGAGCCTTATGGTCATTTATTCCATCGTCACATCAAACAAAATTCCTCCGCCCTCTCATCATTCCACTAGAGAATTCTATACGAAACTTCTACGTGTTCTTTACTCCAACATTGCAACCGTGACACGAGAGGAAAAGAAAATTCTTCCTCTTTCATCTTTATTCCAATCGTGATTGGAGAGGTTAGAAAATTGGCCATGACTCTGCAATGCAATCTAAGCAATCTAAGCAATGCAATGCAATAAGTAGTCTGCAATAGCATCAGCACCACTATAAGTAGTCTGCAATAGCAGCTGGGAATGCTTTGGAATTAGTGCTCCAATTTCTGCTTGCTTACTCGCAGACTTAAATACTATTAGTATTGCTTGAAGAGTCGATTGAATTGAAGGGAAAGTTATTGTTATTCTAGAGAGATTTTCAAAGTGTTTTTGTTGTGTTATATTACTGCTGTGAGAAAACGATATCATGGCTGATCCTGGTTTCCTCTCTGGATTTATTGGTGTCGGCATTGACATTGCAATCAACCAGATTCTTCACCACGTTGGAATTGCAGTCAGCTGCAAGAAAGAATTGGATTCTCTCAGAGATCTGGTAATCACAATCGAGCCTATAGTGACGGATATCCATCGATGCCGTCTGGAATTAAATAGAAGGAGAGGAGCTTCCACTGCTGGAAGTGATATTAATGCTTCAGCTATCAATTCATGGGTTACACACTTGCACGCGCTTCTCCAACAGGCACTAGCAGTAGTGCAAAAGTGCTCAATTATACGGAGGTGTGATGTAATTTCTCGTTATCGAACTAGCAGAACAATCACTAGTTTGATTTCAGACATCGACGAACATCTGAAATTGGTTCCTCTAGTCCAACTACAGCAGCAGATGCATATGCACATGGAGATGTGGAGAGAAAGCGGCGGAGCTTCAAGCAGCACTTCTGCAACCATCTCTGAAGGTCTTGCTCCAACCGCAGGCGGCTTCTTAATCCAGGAACCGCTTATAGTCGGACAAGAGAAATCCTTTACAAAACTCGAGATGTGGCTGATCGATGCAAATGTTAACTGTCTCTCCCGCATTGGTATTGTTGGCAAGGGTGGATCCGGCAAAACTCTTCTTCTGAGGAGACTCTTCAGCCACGAAAAGGTGAGAGATTTCTTTAGAGATGGTTTCTTGCTTTGGCTCACTGTGTCGCAGTCTCCCTCATTTACAAGCCTTAGGGATGAACTTTGTAGACAAATAGCAATCCAATCAAAAGTAGATTTGGTA
>SNQJ01S0007679.1:136739-166449 GCA_010110895.2 Picea sitchensis
TCTGAGAGCATAGATCTGATAATATTCACAATCTATCTTGACAAAGGCAAAACTCAAAACCACTCTAACCAAGCTAATAATTCCAAGCCAAATCCAACTTAGTCCAATCCAAGCTCCAAAGCTCAAAAGCCAACTTTCTCCATGAGAGCTCCTCTCCTTTCATAAGTTGAAGAGCATAAGGTGAGGAGGTTAGGATGATCCCACTAAATCATGAAAGTGAGTAAGATCCAAACGATTTGGATGCCACCTCACCATGGAAGTTTCTCCTTCTAGAAGATTCGAGAAAACGCTCGTTTTTCCCACGTGTAAGCATTCTCGCACCCTGCCTATAGAGCAACCTGCAAACCTCTCACAACCCAGCTATGGTGCAACCTGCGAGAATTAGGCATTCTCACACCCTGCCTATATAGCAACCTGCGAACTTCCTTTTTTATAGGGTTTTTACAAAGAAAAATGCAACTTCTTTTCTCAGGAAAAGTTCTTCTTTCTTCTTTCTTCAGGAAATCAAGCCATTGATCCCTCTGAAGGAAACATATAGGTTTACATCATTAACAGTCATAGGGATGACGAAAATAATGTGTAACGACGTTGGCTCGTTATGAGATGGCTAACGGTTACAGGGAAGAGTAATTGTTCACGAATAGGATGATGTGGGGACAAGTGTCCAATAAGGAGGTGGGATGAGTGGATGCGAGAATGTAGGTGGTAGGAATTGATGGGGTAAGTGACATGTAGAGAGAGGGGAAGTTTAGGTGGTAAGGCAGGAGAGGGAGAGTACTGACGAAGAAAGTGGGCGTTGTGTATGTCCTTTCATTTGATCCCAGCTACACTATCTTTTCTTTGTTCATTGAATTGGGTGCACATGTCCATCAATGCTACCAAAAATCTCAAAGGCTCAATCTTTTCATTTACTTCAAAGGCAAACATCTTCTTTTGTATTTGTGGCAGCTTCTCCTGGATCTTGTTCACTTCTTGGACTGTGACCTAATATTGTGAACTTGGATTAACCAACAATTCATTGATTTTAATTAAATTGATTTGGTCCATCTGTTGAATGGCCGACTGGGTATTTTCCTTGTTCTTCCTAGAGCTTTGTTGGTTCATTTCTATTTCAATCTGTCCCAATGACTCTGAGATATTGTTTCCTTCAAATTCAATTAGCTTTTTATTTACTGAAGATAATGCCTCTAGACAAGCCTCTTTTGCATCTCTGGAAAGTTTCTTACCTTCTTCCAGATTTGTTTCCCAGGCTTTCAGGGCCATTTCGCCTTTTACTTGTTTGGAATGTGAGAAAGGGGTAAGACCAGGGATATTTGTTTTTTTCTTCCATATAATAACTTCCTGAAACTTAGACATGACTGTACAAGCCTCTTTTTCCTTGACATAAATATTTTTCAGAGAAAGGTCTATTGCCTAATAACATTTTTGAATAACATCTACTTTTTGATAGAGCTCCTACTGGGAAACTTCCAGCTTCTCATTGATTTCTGATGCTTGTGTTTTGAAGGAAGTAATATCTATTGTTGTGTTCTCTGTGAGTGTCAATTTGGCATGCAGATGTTCAATCAAATTGTCCTGTTGAGTGATCAAACCTTTGCTGGTCTGTGAACTCTAGTAGAGCATCTCAAGGTTATCTTGTAACTGCTTCATTTGATGCTGATAATCAACCCTAATTTGTTCAATGTCATGGTTCATCTTGCTTCTAACAGTATTCTCTGTACTATGTATCTCATTCTTCAATTGCTCTACCAAGAGACATTTTTTTTGCAGTTGTTTGGTTAGATTGTCCACTAACCATTGATTGGCAGTGGCAAAATCCCCTAGTGAATCTGCAACTTCCTTTGCAAACTTAGGATCATCTTGGTCTTTCCCATCATACACCAGTCTTTTCCTTTTAGTGACTTCTCCATCCTTTTGGTGAGATTCTCTTTTTACAATAGCCTTTCGTTTCTTGGTGAAAGAAACTTGAAGGAGGCATCTTTTCAAGTGAGATAGGAGTAATATCTCCCACATAAATGAGTTTGGAACTAGGATTTCCAAAGCTAGTCTGTAAAGGGGTTAATGATGTAATAGGAAAAATAATTGTTGTGGAATGTTCCTGTCCTGTTGTATTTGGGGTGCCAACAGAAGTAGCTAGCATTGAATGAGGAACAACTTGTCCC
Organism: Picea sitchensis; assembly: GCA_010110895.2. Lineage (NCBI taxonomy): Eukaryota > Viridiplantae > Streptophyta > Pinopsida > Pinales > Pinaceae > Picea > Picea sitchensis. The sequence continues at coordinate 138,902 of SNQJ01S0007679.1, forward strand.
AGATTCATGAAAGCTTCGAACCGAGCTAACGCTTGTAGATCATTCAGTCTTGACAATGATGTTCTTATTTCTTGAAATGACGTTTCTTGACTTTTTGGGACTTCTTCAATTTTGTGCTTAGTGGAGAAACTTGGCTCAGATCCTGTGGGTTTAGCTTCCTGTGAAGAAGGCATGGGTTTTGACTCTCCTTGCAATATCTTTGGTAAATTGTTTCATCTATGCTTTTGAAAGCTAAGGAAACCAGCTTGTTGGTCAGGAGGCAGAGTTTGGAATCTACTTTGAACTTATTCATAAGATCTAACTCCCCTGAACATCTCTTCATAAGGAGAATCCTCATGGATGTATCGCTTCATGTTAAATTGAGCCAAATGATTTTCCACTATCTTATATGGATCATGTTTCTTGAATTCGATGTCAACTAATTTGACATCTTCCAAGGTTCCAACCTCAACTTTAGAATGACCAAAATCTAATAATGTGAACATATCAACTTGAATGGGGAAAGTTCGCCAAACCTTTTTCTGAGTTTCTTTCAATTCCTTGTTGATACCTCCTGCTACTATTTGGTATGCCACTTCTCTGCATACCAGCTTGTCAAGCAAAAACTATGGAAGGGCATGAAGAGGAACAAAACAACCAAATACTCTAATGTAGGAGAAATTCTCCTCAATGAAACATTCTGCAAGTTTGCCTCAGTTCCCCATAATATTTTCTGAGATTCTGGGTGGTGGGTGACCATAGATAGCTATGTGAACTGGTACCACTATGCAATGACAGATTTCGTAAAAGAAATCTTTGGCATTTTCCTCCCATAATTTGGAGTGGTAGAAATGTATTGGCTCAAAATTGGCTGGGGTCTAACTCCAATTCATCAGGGGGAATGGGGTCATGAAACAAATGAAATCCATAATATAAGCTGACATGTAAAAAGGAGCAGGTTTCCCTTTTGATTTTGATGATTTATACTCAGCAATTTCCTTGGCCAAATTATCAGATAGCATTTTAGCCCAATTGAAGGTATAACCCTTAGCTACTTCATTCATTATGGCTACCCACTCAACTGAGAAATGCCCAGGGTTATTTTCCCCCAGAAAACGATAGAGCATTATGGTTATATATAACATATGAGCATCTAAGGACACTGTGGCATACATACTGTGAGCATCGGCTCTGAATTTTTCTGGATGTCCCCACTCGGTCTTGATTATATCATGACCATTTCTACCGTATTGAGTGCATTCTCTTCTCTCAAAATCTAGAAGAAATGTTGCATTGTAAGTATATTTAGGTGTAGGGGAAAGCTTGTACATTACTTGTAGACGCTCCTGGTTTGGATGTCGACATGTTCCAAAGCCAAATTTATCATATCATTGTAGGGTATAATTCTGGGTCGTGCAATGATATTATGCAGTTCTGATTGTGCTACAAATTTAAGCTTGGCTGAGAAGGAATCGGTGTCTTCCTCGACAGAGTCGTCTGGACAGTTAATAATCTCATGCTCTAAGATGTCAAAAACCTGCTTCCAAGACTTAATGGTGTTTGTAACTCGCGGAGTTATGTCTGATAGAACATCTGTATTTGGATTGGAATCATCACCTAATGCATCAAGATTCTTTGCAGCTTTTTGTGGCACCATAATCCTCAAGGAAATATAATTAGCCTACTTGTAACAAGAGAAGTCTGTAAGCTCTACACTAAATAAAAAATTGCTAATTGCAAATGGTAAAATGATTTTGAAATTCGAAGTGCTTTATTCAAAAAGTTTATCGATCTTTGTATAGATCTACTGACGAAGAATTTATTAAAAACTTAATGGAATTTATTACCTGGTGATTCACAATCTTTATCAACCTTAATCAATCATAAATTTCATTAATACCTCGACAGTTCAGTGTTCAAAAGTATTGATTATGACAGGTTAGAAGTTTTTCGAAGGCCGAATTCGTTGAGAAGTTAATCTCTAAGTAATCAATTTTATGTTTTAATTAATCATGTTTTAAAACGTTGTATTAAATTTAAGTATTTCGGAAGTTCGGAATTCAGAAGTTTCGAATATAGCACAAGAGAAATTTTCCGAAACCCGAAACTATGAAGTGATTAATTAACACTTAATCATGATTAATTAAAGTTGTTGACTGCTTTATTAACTCTTTGAAACCCTTTTTTACTTTTTGTAATATCCAATGCTTTGGCGCTTTGATACTTCGGGGATTGTGAAATCAATCTTTGTTAAAACTCCCGAAGAGAAATCTTTCGGAGTGACATGGCAGAGATGATGTTATTCTTGATGACGTGTCAAGAAAAGAGAGGTGCCACGTGTCACTTGAAAACGTGTGAATCATGTGACGTAAATGTCAAAAATAAGTGCCATGTGTCAACCCAAGAAAATATTTTAAAAGACACATGCCCCATGATGTGTCCGTAAGTCCTTTAGGAATTATCGTGAGTGACTATCTTCGGGACTTCAGATTTTTGGGGTTCTTGTTGTTTAGATTTGTTGGAATATCTGAAGCGCGAAGCTCTGAAGCGACCGTTAAAGAATTTCTTTTAAAACTCATGCAACTTCTAAACTTCGGAGATCATTAGGAAGGTTCGATCAAATTAGAGTAACTCATCGATGATAGATGTTGTAAGCGCCTTATTGAAAAATAACAACCAATGGATTTATTCTAATGTTAAAAGGCAATTCTCTAAGTTTTTTTCTTTTTGGGTAAACATTTTATTTCTAAGAGACAGAATCTAAAGTTCAAAAGCTCAAAATTATGTGTGTTCTAACACAACTTGTGTGCACATTTTCTTACCAATTCAATCTGTAATTGATGAGGACAAGCATGAGAAAGTTTGGCACCATTGGCACTTGAACTTTTCTATAGATGAGTTTTTGTTTGGAGGTAGTTTTTATTGCAAATTTCATTTTTATATTTGCTAAATTATACAAATTTAAATAGTCTGTGAATTTTGTTTGTTATTGTTAAATAATTGTAGTGTTTATCCCGTTAGAATGGAGAAAAAACTCGCTTTGAACCCAACCACCCCAACAAGAACCATACAAGAAAATTAATCAATTTTAAGATGAAATTAGAAACCTAATTGGTGAGCTTAGGAATACTAGAAAGCCATCTCATCTTTCCTAGGCCACTTCGCTCTACAACATTGTTGCTTCTATTGGCCATGCCCATGGCCAATTATCTCATATATATGAATATAGGGCTAGGATGACATAATACTATTCAACCAACATGAATAAGGAAGAGATGAAATATTTGAGTATTACCAAAGAGATGATTGTTCAACTGTTTATTGAACCTAAAACCAACCACCCCCCTGATCGAAGAAAGAAGCATCTTTACATTGGACTAGTGCATATTCCAACCATTCAATGATAACTAGATGGATAGTTGGTTTATGGTATTCGATAAACCTCCATGCAATAACAAGGAGGTTCCATTGTCTTTTCTACGTATATTCTGGGGTGATTTTATTATGGGATGCCATGTCATTTATTTTGATATTGGTGAATTCCAAGGGGTTAGTATTGTCTTTGTTTAGTATCGAGAAAACGCCAAGCATAACCCATTGATAGGGTCACCCCTTCCTAGGCATATGCCTACCCCATTCTCCCCACTGTAATGTCCCCATTTTTGGATTCACTTATGTTGCAATTTGGGATTCTTGCGAGAGTAGCTAGTTGGGGTTGATAGTGAGCTTAGGAGGTATTGAGGAGTTTTATGGGGCGAGACTTAAATTACTCATCATATTTCATCATCAAGATCCATTCTGCACAACTTGTCTTTGGTTTCGTTGCATTTCGACGATTTTCGTAATTTTGAGTTATTATTGAGCCTATTTTAATTAAATTCACTAAGGAGGTCATTTTGGACATAATATTTGAAGAAGCACCTTAGTGTAATAGCCCATTGGAATCAGGAGGAAAATCTCTAAAAGATAAGATGATGAAAAGTGACTTTCAATGGTTGGAGAAGCCATAAGGGAAAATTAATCACTTTTTAGAGGAGAAAAGGTTAATTAATTAATAAAGTGATTTTATGAAGAAACATTAAAAATGAATTAAAAGTCACTTGGAGAAAAAGGTAAACATGGGTATAAAAGAGAGATAGGGGATTCTACTCTTTCATTATGTTGATTGATATTTTGATTTTTGGCTTCTTAGCTAGATAGCCCATGGTACTTGGGAGTTTTGAGGGTTTTCACTGAATAAACCCTAGAGATCAACAAGGAGGTGAAAGATCCCTCTGTTCCTAGTCCAAGCTTGGCCAGGGAGGTGAAATATTCCTCGCTCTCCATTCTACTTTAGTTTCAAATCAGTTTTAGAAGCAAGTTGAGGAAGCAAGGTGTAGTTTGCTATTTTCTCTACAGAACAGGGGCACATTGTCTAGGGAAGAAGAGCTCGTTGGGGACTGAGGACATCAGATATGGAGGAGATCTCACTTCAGAGGTATTTTTCATCACCAGAGTGCCCTTTCTAATCATTCTTGGAAGAGTATGCTCTTTATATTTATTTATTTTCATAGCTGGGAAAATTTTATGAAGGAGGGCGTATTGGGGGTTTGAGATCCAATGATTTGTGAACATATTTGTCATCTACAACTAGGGGATCTTCACAAATGAGTTAACCATCATCGTATCTACAAGTTTCACCCATTTCATGAATATTTTACATTAGATTTATTGTGCATATTTCAGCAGGGCGTAAGAAACAAGGAGGGCACATTTCTGGGTGTGGAATTTGTGGATTTTGCATGATATAAAATCTCTTTTGGGAAGCAATCATTAGGGGATCGAAAAGGAGGATCATTGACACTATTTCCTTTCCTTTTGGAGCCATTATAGGCCAATATAGTGGTTGTAGTATTACTTATATTAGAGCTGGAAATTACTGTGTGTTGGACAACCAAGTGCATATTAAATAAAGCAAGGATTTGAGGTACTATCTTATGGTGTTTAATAGCTATTAGTTTTTTATTTATTTGGTTATTATTGTATGTGTTTTCTTTATATATTAGATGAAGAAATATGGGCCAAAATACATCACAAAATACACTTAAATGAATGTTACAACCATTGCACACAAAGTGTTTAAAAAAACACTTCAACCAACCAACTACAAATAAACATAACAACAAACACAAATTCAGAACAACCACTCATTGGGAAGGGTTCTAGGTGTTGCATGTGATGTGTTTGACATAAAATTCATCCATTAAAATTGATTTAATTGGGACAACAAGTATTGAAGTGATTTCAAGGGAGTTGGGAGCTTGTATGCCAAGTGTTTGACGAAATTCCTCAACCACATAGATCTAATTTTTATATCAAATTTGGTTGAGAACGTTACAATGGTATCAAAGAGAATTTCCTTTGCTAGCATGTGATAAAATATTGATGACCAGGAGGAGAGGCCATGCAGAATAACCTGTATCAGGTATTCTTGAAAGAGAAATGGTTATGGTAGAGGAGATTATATATTGTGATATGGAATATCAAGCTCTTAGTGATACATTTAGGGCTCAGGTAACATTCCAACAGTTTGTATCCATAAAAATCCTAGGTGGATTAAAGATGATATTGCAGTATGGGACAAGAAGATTGCATAAGTCAATTATTGGAGAAGAAGAGCAGAGGAAATCATAGCTAAAACAGTTAGGAAAGTGGATACATCACCACATGCTAGTGGAATGAGGGGAGCATAGATTGAACCTACAACCATTAGGAGCAGGGAACTTTGCTACAATTGCAAAGAGCCTTGGGAGCCAGATCATAGATGTAGGGGCAAGGGGAGAGTTCATTGCATTAAGGTGCACTACAACAGTGATGATGAGGATGTGTATGAGGATGCGGCCTTATATGCTTCATTAGAGTAGTCCCATAAGGCCATTGACTCATGCGCATCTAATGGACAGTTGGATGGATAGGATGATAGCGCATGTGCTTCAGTTTTTCTATTGGACAGTGTTAAGGACTCAACACTTCATCATAGTGGAGATACTTGTGAGGACTCAGTCGTGGCAACACCTATGCATGAGGAGGATCGGAGATTGGGTGATCCACCTATCGATGTTTTTATGAGGTCATGCATGGGGGATAATGCTCCTCCTATGGAGTTGAGCTTGATGCAATCCTTACCTTCTCAAACACTTATGATAGACATGGCACATGAGGATATTAGTGGCATTCCAGATGTGGTAGAGGAGCCTTGTTTAGTGATTGAGCACAAGGGACATGGGGATCTGCAGGCCTAGGAGGAGAGACATGACTTGGAGACAGATGACTATATACATACCTATGAATATGGGGAGAGTGAGTAACCTCTTTTGGGGAGTCCATTGATAGATCAGGTTTTGGAGACTGACAGATCGATGGGATACTTACTACTAGGACTAGTCTACAGTGACGAGGATGCATTCCTTGTTGGTCGAGGTGACCATATCACATGTATGGACACATCCATATGGGATCCGGGTGCAGATGATATTAGTAGGATGAGTGCAGAAGAGGATACAATTGTACATACAGGATACTTGGCGGTTCAGATTGAGGCAACCATATGGGATGATGTACATTGGCATGTAGGGGGATTCAATAACACCATGGACAGTGGGCATTACAGTTCTTTAGCTCTTGAGGAGTGTGTTGATGAGGATTCCATTGTTGACATTAGTAGTAGGAGTCATGAGGTAGCACCTCAGCAGGATAGTGTTCAGGAGTCATGTAATTTGGTGGGTTAGTTGAGGGTCACAGAGGACATGATCACTAAATACATTAGACACATTGATGATACACTTGTGTTGGTGGAAGAGCATTGTTGGAGGGCCATGATGGCACAGGATAGTTTGGATTGGGAGTCTGCCATTGATGACTTTCATAAACTCATGGAGAGAGTGACTATGATGAGGACCAACTACCAACAATTACTCATGGATAGAGATTACCTTCTGGAGGTAAGTGAGATGTATCACACGGTGTTGAAGGAGAAGGATACTAAGGTATACTGACTCACACATGATTTGGTAGGCACACAAGAATTCTTAAAAGGAACACGTCCTTCAAGAATCAAAGTCCAGATTAGAATAGCCCCTTAAGGAGTCTAGTCAAGGAATGTACCATGTAATCGCCCCTTCAGAATGAGTATGGCAGAATATAGGTTACATCTACATGAATATGCAGAGATCCCGAGGGGGATGGGGAAGAATACCAGAGTAGAAAATGTACACCAAGAGAGAGGGATCAATGTAACATCCCACTCTGGTGCATTGAGAAAACTTATTCTTTGAGGACACTTACTCGCAAGTGATCTGGAATTTTATGATGTTCAACCATTTATCCTTGATTATGATGCGTTTTGATAGATGACATGATGTGTTTACTACTTTGATGTAGACAGGTGTTGTTGACATAGTTTCATTGAGAGTGCAGGGTTTCAGACCTTGAGGATGCAGAGGCATCGGTGGAACCCCTTGGACTCCAGATTGAGTCAGGGAGTGTGCTATTTGGGAGGGGGATGGGGAAGAATACTAGAGAGAAAATGTAACAACTAAGAGGGATCACTGTAACATCCCACTCGGGTGCATTGAGAAAATCTTTATTTTTTGAGGACACTTACCTGCAAGTGATCCGGTTTTGATGTTCAACCACGCATTTTTGATTATGATGCGCTTTGATAGATGACGCCATTGATGCGTTTAATACTTCGATGTAGATTGTGTGTCATGGACATAGTTTCATTGAGAGGCAGTTTCGCACTGAGGATGCAGAGATCGGGGTGGAACCCCGCAATTCCATTTGAGTCGTGGAGTGTGCTTATCAGTTGATTTCTATTTCATATTTCACGGATTTGATGATATGATGCTGACATGTTCTGACACAATTGTAGATGATGCAGGCTGACGATAATCCGGCTCACTGCACTCACATATGGAGCAAGGCCACACATGATTTCCGGCAGAGAGGTTGAGGAGAGGGTGGACAAATACCGCCAATCACTTCACCAGCACTGCGGGTCTCTAATTGTAGGTTAACGACAACAGTCTTCTCGAAGAGGATCCATGATGCCGGAGGGCGCATCGCTAATACGCCGCCCACGATGATTCTATAATTAATACATGGTAGGCCTGCTAGAGCCCCATTCCCACAGTTCACCCTCATGAGTATGTTGACCTGTGTTATGGATGTGTCTACCAATCACCAAGTTGGCTGAAAGTGGGCACCTTATTAACGTAGCATCCCTAAGGGCACGCCTATCAAAAGAAACACAAGAAGCTTTGTGAACCCTGAGTAATGTGGTGCATCCTGCTGGGCACCGCGAAAAGGAAACTAACGAGGCGAAAAGGGCAACTTTGGAGCACATGTTGCATATTGAAGGGCATGTCGCGTTGATGTGGATGAAGGAACAAACCTAAATATCCCTAATAAAATAACGCCCTAATAAATCCTTAAACAACTCCACTAACCTCAAAGGTCAGCCTCGGACCCAAGCACTAGTCTAAAAACTAGGGTAAAATTTATCTGAACTTAAGAACAGACTCTGAATAAACTAATCAATTTAAACAAAAACCCAATCTTTAGGCAATAGTTGGCTCTCATGAAACTTAATGGCGACGTAGGTGAGATTTAAATTAAAATCCAATGGTTTTAAAATTTTGCCAAAGAAGAAATTAATTCCTAAATTGTGGAAGAACAAAGATACTAAATAAATACAATGAAAAGATTAATTAGCGCAAGATTGACCTTTGGCTTCAAAAAAAAGAGAAGGGATTAATAAAAATAGGGAAACAAAGTCACAAATGAAACATGGACAATTAATAAGTAATAAAAATATTTAACGCGCGGGAGTATAAAAAGTATGAAATAAAAAAAAAAAAAAAAAAAAAAAAAAAAAAAAAAAAAAAAAAAAAAAAAAAGGGGGATTAATAAAAATAGGGAAATTAAGTAATAAAATGAAACATAGACAGTCTAATAAAACCATCTAATATATAAACCATCTAATATATATATAAACCATCTAATAGAACAATATATAATTTCTCATTAAAAATTTCAACCAAACTTTAGACTAAGCCTTTAATGAACATTATATATGTATATATATATATATATATATATATATAATTGAATTGCCATATAAGTCTGGTTGTAGTCTATTGGTTAAGATATTTGGTTTCCCTCCCCGAGACCTGTTCAAGTCCCATTAACGAAATGTAAATCCTTTTACTTTTACTAATGCTTTTCTATAATACATAAACAAAATTCTAAATAACAACAAGTAATCACTTACCCTCCTTATATCCGAGCAGACCACTCATGTCTTTAGATGTTTTTTTTTTTTTTTTTTTTTTTTTATTTTATTTTTTAGATTAGTGGAATATGCAATACTCTACCATTATAACTTCTAGGTGTGCCCACGATGCCCTTTACGTGGAACACATTGTAATTCGGGGGGGATTTGAACTTGAACCCTCATGGAACTTCATTTCACGACACTTTCCAATTGATCCGCCTGGACATGTTCTCAGTGATGCTAATCATCATCATCATCATCATAAAAATACAAAGAACACCTATTAAGTCAATAACTTAAATCATTACTAAATAAAAGTGAAATAGGATGTTTAACTTAAATCATTATCAAATACCCCGGATGGGATGCCACGTAGCAACGACTCAATCCACGCAGAGAGCTCCAGTTGTGGCCTTAAATATAGCCCACTCGCTCCCATTGCCTCACCATTAATATGGGAGTAAGCCTGAGCAGCCAGGCCCATGAGATGAGTCCTCCCACACCGAAAGAAGGGAACAGACGCATTGTGGCACTAGGGGATAGCCCGAATGGCTAATCCCACAATGATCACCCCATGTTTATCATCACCAGATCTGGGAGACAATGCATTTCTAATTCACCAAACTAAGTCCAAATGAAGACCGGTGCGCAAAAGGTAACCACCCCGCTGAAGTTTTGGTCATCGCTTCGTCTACATATACATGTCGGTGGAAAGAGGCCGACCAGAGGCGCAAACGGCATGCCTTTGATGCTCACTGGAAGAGACAACAAAGATTTGAGAGGGCACTATCCATGGTTTCCTGGACCGTGAGGAGACTATTAAAACCGGGAAGCCCAAGGTTTCTATGGTCTTTTGTGGGGAGGGAGGTTTTCCCAGAAGAATCCATCCAGTTCTTCTATACTCTCTTGCGCTCTTTATAACTAGAATCCTACTAACCCGGCTCAACGAGGGCTAAGCTTCTCGCCACAGACAACACACAGCCATAAAGAAGGAGACTAACTGTAGGAACGCACTCACTTGCTATGGGCCGCTGAAGAAATCCCTAAGATGTGGGATGCTAATTTAACACTCAAATAGGAATTCCCATGAACTTGTGCCACCTAATGCTCAACGAGGGACAAAGAAGATAGGTGCTTTAGATAGGAGATGCGAGGATATTCAGAATGTGGAGGGTGGCATGACTCAGCGCATAATGCCCCTATCATGCGGTGAAGAATGGCATGTCCAAATCCCCCACCTCCTTGCACCGAACACTTGAAGTCGACATTCTTGAAACCAGAAGCCCTGGGAAGACCAAAATACACGCAAGCCCCCAAATCACAACATTAGACATGTTGTATGATCACTCCAACACGCCACCAAATGACAGCCCAACATGTGCAAAACCCCTCGCACCGCCATCCAAAGCAAGGAAAGAATGTAGGGTGATTTGGAAGTCCCTGCAATCGCTACGCTTCTGGTTGGAGGTTTTGTTTTGATTAGAACTAGAGCTCTAGCTCTATCAAAGCTCACCATAATGCAAGTAAGCCATGTAATTTATCTAATGCACGCCATATTCTGCTTCCCAAGACGATGGCAACTCGCTTTTTGAAACAAGACGGCTAGGGAACCCCGGCTTCCTGCCCGCTTTTCTACGATAGCTGGCAAATCCAAACTTTTGCAAGCCCCATAAGCCAATACAATAGGATCCTACCTTTTACCCCCTAAAAATAATAATTATTATCAGTCAAAAGTGAAATAGCATGTGTTATTACAATTTTTTATTTCTTGTTCATTTTCAAATAAATAAATAATAAAAGCCATTTCTTTCAATAATTACACCTTACAATTGAAATTTATAAATATCCATTCTAATTCCTTGTAAAAATAGCGTATTATACATTAAAATATTTTTCTCGTTTCATTTTCAAAATAAATAAATAAGAAAAAGTCATTTCTTCAAATAATTACATTTTTACAATTGAAACATCTTTTACGATGATTTTAGGGGATAAATTTCCTCATGGGCTAATTTCCCTTTTCCATGGTTTTTCCAAAATGAGATTCGTTATTTTAAAATGATTCACTAAATTCTATAGGATAAAATTATTTTACCTTTTAAAAACGCCAAAATTTTATAAAACTATATAAAACCTTATAAATTTGAATATTTTACAAAATATCAACAGCATTTGAAGGTATATAAGATTAGTAAGATCTACTAAAGTTTCTTAAGCATTTTGTTAAATCATCCTTAAAATCATCCCCCGCCTATAAACTATCTATTTTATTTTCTGTAAAGATAAAAAACAAAAAACAATTACATCTTACAATTGAAACTATAAACTATCTATTTTACTTTCTGTAAAGATAAAGAAGAAAAAATTGTTTGATGAAAAGGGTCACATTAGGTTTAAAGATAATCAAACTCAAACTCATAACTACCACCAATAAACATTAAAATATTGTTAAAATGTAAATATCTCTATAGTAGAATCCAAAGATTCCATAAAATACAAGGATATGACAGGAGCTATATATATATGTTAAAAGGTTAAAATTAAATTATGTACATATTCATTTCCTATTCTAATTCCTCTAACACAAATATTCTAATTCCTCTAACACAAATACTATAGTTTGTTAAATGATATAAATGAAATCAAATTTTAAATTTTAATAAATGATATAAATCAAATCAAATTTCTAAATTTTAATAAAAGACAACCAATTGATTTATAATTTCACTTCTATATCTAAAACTTTTGTATAGAATAGCATTATGGGTAAGTATAATCCATAAGTTGAAGCAATAGAGAATTTAATTTATACAAACCAAGTGATATCACTCAATTATAAGGGTTTATATAAACTAAGTTATAAATGGTTTAATTTATATATATAATTTTTAATAAGTTTTAAACATTGGTTCATGTTTTTATATGATTCCATGAAAAGTTGTATGTGTTTACTTATAGTCAAATTATATTAATTGTATAATTAATTCAAAACATTGAACAAAGTGAAGCTTATAATAAATATTTTTACTATAATTGATTAAAATTTCAGAAAACAAGTTTTTATATAATATTGCAAATATATATATTTATTTCTATTAAACATTATATTTTACATATAAATATAAAAGTAAAAAAACACTAATATAAAATCAAAAGTAAATTCATTGCTATAGTTCATGGCCAGAACTAATAAAAGAAAAAACGATCAAATTTAATCCATGATAATAGATGTTCCTAAAAGCTAGACCTTATTTTTAATCTTTAAATCATTTTAATATTAAAATTTTATGGTGTAAAGTTTTCTGGTCAAAACCACTAAAAACAGAATCGACAGACGGAACGGAAGTCAGGCACAATGATGGAAATGTGACGTTCTTGATGGTGATGAGGTGAAATGAATGTAGAGGGCAACACAATACGAGTATCGGAATTATTATTTTTACAACCGAAAAGAATGTATGCCCTCGTACCAGCCTATTATGAGCGGGACGGCACGGCAAGCAAGAGAAAGGCACGCGAATTGGGCATTTTGTTCTCGTGTGGGCCCATTCTGTCTTCGTAGACAAGCCTTCCAGCTTGCAGAAAACGCGAGAGAAATCATGTAAGTGTTAAACCAGCAGCAGTCACAAAATTTTGGCTGGTGAACAACAATTCCATTCTTGGTGATGCATATCCAACATGCCGCCAGGAATTAAATAGAAGGGAGAGGAACTCACCGCTGAAGTGATAATAATGCTCGGCCATCAATGCATGGCCACAGACCTGCAATCGCTTCCAACGAGCACCAACAACATTAAAGTGTGTTCAATACCGAGGTATGCCGGTACCGTTATAAATCCATAGGATCACTAGTTTGATTTCAGATATCGAGAAACATCTAAAATTTGCTCCTTTAGTCCTATTACGATAGCAGCAGATGCAGATACAGATGGAGATGTGGAGAGAAAGCACCCAACCTTCAAGTAGTACTTCTGCAGCCACCTCTGAAGGTCTTGCTCCAACCGTGGGCGGCTTCTTAATACCGGAACCGCTTATAGTCGGACAAGACAAATCCTTTACAACACTCGAGATGTGGCTGATCGATGCAAATGTTAACTCTCTCTCCCGCATCGGTATTGTTGGCAAGGGTGGATCCGGAAAAACTCTTCTTCTCAAGACACTTTTCAACAATCGTGCGAGATTTCTTTTAAGGATGGCTTTTTGCTTTGGCTTACTGTTTCGCAGTCTCCCTCTTTCACAAGCCTTAGGGATGAACTTTATAGACAAATATCAATTCAAACAAAAGCAGATTTGGTACAGTTTATAAAACCAGAGACAAAAAAGTCTGGCTGGATGAGAATGCAGCAGAAGAGGTTTCGGTCTCCGTCTTCGATACGATGTCTGGGGGAGGGTAAACCGTTGAGGAATTAGGTGTAGCCCTGCTCACCGATCACTCCCACTCAAAAATTATTGTGAGTTCAAGGAATCGCGGAGCACTGCTAGAGATGGGAGTTTCAGAGAATTCTATATTAACAATGGGAGATTTGGTCGAAGAAAAGAGTTGGGATTTGTTTTCTTATCATGCTTTCCCGCATGATAATGGAAATCTCCCTGCAAACATCGACGAATAAAACGGCAAAGCTTGTGTGTGCCAAATGTGGAGGGCTTCCCCTTGCAATCAAAGTTGTTGGTAGGTCAATGGCAGGCATCACTGATGCACAGGAATGGAAGTTGGCAGTCCAGAGCCAACAACATGAAGCGCTTTATGATCGCCTAAGGTGGAGTTACGACGCACTCAGCTGCAATCTGCAATTGTGCTTTCTCTACTTAGCTGCTGCTTTCCGTGAAGACAAAATTATTCAGGTCGAGATGTTGATTCCGTTGTGGCTAGGAGAAGGATTGCTTGCAAGAAAGAAGCCGCAAGATCAGCCTGGCCACGAAGACCCATTCGAGGTCGGAAGAATTTATGTGAAGGTTTTAGCTGATCGGTGTTTGATCGAACCCATGCTCACAGACATCGATGGGCGCGTGCTCCATTTCAGGGTGCACGATGTGATGCGTGGTTTGGCCATACAGATCGCTGTGGAAGAAAACTTCTACTGCCGCGCAGGTAAGGGTTTGAAGGTGTTCACTCAAAATGAGTGTTCAGGTTGCACTCGGATTTTGCTGACTTCCAACGAATTGAGTTCGCTCCCTCAATCATGGAGAGCTCCAAAAATCTGTGCATTGTTGATGGCGGCAAACCCATTAACAGAAATTCCAAGAAAGCAGATTGGGAGTATGATTTCTCTCTCAATTTTGATTTGAGTTGTCATACACCACAGAGTGTGGGGTGTTTGAAACAACTAGTATGCCTCAATTTAGTACACGTGCCCATCAAAAGGCTACCTGCATCTGTCACAACTCTTGCAAATCTCCAAATCCTTAATCTTCATAGATCAAGCATCACAGAATTACCATCTGACATGGATAGGCTGAGATGCCTAAGGTATCTGAGCATGTATCACTGTGATGATTTGCAATGTTTGCCTTATAGCATCTCAGGACTTACATCTTTGCAGGAGTTAGACATGAGTCACTGCAGTAAGGTGTGGGATAAAAAAATGGCTTCGATTGCCAATTTGAGTACTTTAACACAACTAAAAGTGTTACGTATACAAAACAACGGAGAAACAATTAGTAGAGGGACATTCGGGAGCATGCTTCAAATGGAGACACTCAAGTTGCAGCTTACATTGATGACGGATTTACCTGATGACATATTCAACATGTCAAAGTTGAGAAGGTTCACTTTAGAGTGCTCGCACGTGGTTAAAATGGAAAGTAAGTTCTCTGAATTTCATAATTTGACTCATTTTCAATTGTGGAATTGTGCGAGTTTGGAAGAGCTTCCGGATTTGCATAAGCTTAGTAGTTTGAAGTACCTGGTTATTAATAAATGCCCAAAGTTAAAGAAATTTCCCAGGGAATTCACCGAGTTGGGGGCATTTCCTTCTTTGGAAATATTTTCATTAGTTTATCTAAATGAATTAGAGGAGCTGCCATTAATAAAAGAGGGTGCAATGTCTATGCTTAAAATATTCACTGTGATGAAATGTGAAGCATTACAAGTATTGCCAGAGAGTTATTTGAATATCAAAACACTCCAAAAAATAAGAGTGTATAGTTGTTCAATGCTAACAAAGAACCCAATAGAAATCAAAAATAGTAGACACAAAAGTAGAAGTGATAACATTGTCTACTAGAGATACACAAGAAATTATAGATAAGTTTAGGCAAGTGAAAAATCTCAAAGAATTTTGGATTTACAGTGAACTTTGGTACAATGAGATTTGGCTTTTCCTAAGAGAGTTTATAGATCTCTATGATTAATATTTTCAAAATCAAGAATTGTAATTTGTGTTCATGATCAACATTTGTTTATCATGAAAAAAATAAACTAGAAAATTGTCTTTGATAGTGCAAAGGAGTTTCCTTGAAATGCTTAATGTTAGAATGTGTTGTGCATTTTATAAGTTTGAACATAAACACAATATGGTAATGAATAATTGAAAACATCAAAATCATTTCAATCACTTTTGTTTCTATTATTTAGTAATATTACACCATAAAAGTACTCACTTAATCTTTGCACACAATCATCACACTTTAGTGGTTCACATAGTGTAAACAAAATAAGACACTAATCTTTAGCAAATAAGTGAAACATACATGAAACATTAGGTGAAGTTATATGCTTGAAAGTGCATGTGAAATATTTTGTGGACTTTAAAAAATCAATTGAGTCAAAGGGCACACAATTTACTTTTTGCCTTAACCCACAATTCCTACTACAAAAACATGACATTTACATTTTGTATTAACCTGCAATTCATACTTCAAGAAGAAGAAAACGAGGATAACACTCACAAATCTTAAAGTTGGGGGAATTTCCTTCATTGGAAATGTTTTCACTAGTTTATTTAGATTAATTACAGGAATTGTTGCCAATAAAAGAGGGTGCAATGTCTATGCTCAAGGTATTCACCATGATGGAATGTGAAGTATTACAATTGTTACCAGAGAGTATTTTGAATCTTAAAACACTCCAAAAAATAAGAATGTATGGTTGTCCAATGGTATGAGAGAATTTACAAAGAATCAAGATAGTTAACACAAAAGTAGAAGTGGTAACAATGTCTACTGCAGATACACTTGAAATTGTACAAAAGTATTTGCAAGTGAGAAATCACAAAGAAGCCTCATTTTAGTGTAATGAGTTCTCCCTTTTCCTACGAGAGCTTTATAAAACTCTATGATTAATATTTTCACAATCAAGATTTGTAATTTGTGTTCATGATCAACATTTGTAATTTGTGTTCATGATCAACATTTGTATATCATGAAAGGGAAAAAAAGAGAGTAAACTAGCAAATTGTTTTTGATGGTGCAAATCATAGGATGTATTATGCATTTTGTAAGTTTGAACATAAACATAGTGTGTGGTGAACAATAATTGAAAAACATTAATATCATTCAATCATTTGTTTTTTTATTATTTAATAACATTACATGATAAAATCCTCCTTTTGTATAAAACTTCTTAATCTTTGGAGACAATCATCACACTTTAGTGGCTCACATAAGACAATAAGACACTAATCATTAAAAAGTAAAAAGTATGCAAAAAAGTATATGAAACATCAAATGAAGTTATATGCTTGAAAGTGAAAGTGTACAGTGCAATATTTTCTAGGACTTGAAAAAAAAAGCTAGAGTTAAGGGCACACTATTTACTTTTTACATTAACCCACAATTCATACTACACAAACACCACATTTACATTTTGCATTAACCCACAATTCATACTTCAATAAGAAAAAAAACAAGGACATAAATGGAAAATCTCTTCAATAAGAAAAAAAAACAAGGACATAAATGGAAAATCTAAAAGGAATCCACAAGGTCTTGTAAGTGTCATCTCTATATTCATTCTACAATCACATAAATGCACTACTTTGCAAGTGAAAAATAATATTAAGAATTACTTTCATTTTGACTAGTTTACCATGATCTTAAAATTTTACAATCAAATAAATGCACTATTTTACAACTAAAAAATAATATTAAGATTTACTTTCATCTTAAGGTAAGTTACATTTTACAAGGGGATCTAATATAACAATTTGATATACTAATTTGGTGTATGGCTTGGGCAGTGACTTTAAAATTAGATTATTATTAATATCATAAAAAGCATCATAGACTCTAATAAACAATGTGTATATCTTGCAACCCATAACCAAGGCTTAGCAATACCTTAATCAATTACTAACCCATAAATAAAGGGAAACTAAAATTAAATCCTAACAAAGCTTAGAGTTGTGTCCCATTTATATTTTATATGCCTATACCAATAACTAATATCTCAAAGCTAAATGACCTAATAGTTAACCTAATAGTTATATATTAATGATACATATATAAAATATGGATATATCATATTTAAGAGCACTTGTCTTAAAGCTCAATAACTTAATAGTTATGTATTAATGATTTTACAGAATGTATACCACAAGCTCTTAAACATTGGCCATGCATAGATGCTTCTTTGCATATTCCTTTGTAAGTGCTTTGCAATCTACATTGATCAATCGATACAACAACAAGAACAAGTGATGCCAAATGTAAGAATTGAATTCATATGAAAAATGTTAAATCAACAATAATAAACAAAAGTTGTTGAAGATGGGCCTTGATTTCACAAGGAAAATTTAACCAACAACAAATAATGGCTATAATGAGCCTTGAATTCACAAGAAGATGTTAACAAAAAGTACACCATTGACAATAATTGAAGTAGCAACAACATAGTAAAGGGGAATCCAATGTGATTAGTTCAAGATAAATAAAGTTCGGTTTGTAAAGTCTATCCATGAATATAACTCCTTATATGAATGAATTATTTCCATTTGATAATTTAAACATAAACACTAGTAGATATATACTCAATCCAACCATTGTTGAAGCCCCAATTTGAAGAAAGTCCGCATATATGTGTTCAATCAATCAATCAACATTGAGGTAATCTAGAAGGGAATATTAGCGCAGGGGCACAAAGTTGGTTCACAAAATTGTCGCAATGGGAATGCATGCTCATTGTGGATTTCAAGAATGCACACATGCTCTAGGAATGCACACACATTCCTATTTGAATAGCTTTATCCCTTGCCTAATCTCCATGCACTCACCATTCCCTCCTGCATGTTGACTTTGACATCAAATTTACTCTATAAGAGAAAAAAGTGCACACACGTTATGAACAGATGCATGTTTTTAAAATTGCACACACATTATTAATGCATGTGTGTTCCTCTGTCCAAAAACATTTAAAAAACACTAACCATTTTCTATTCATTTTCTCCTACTCGTGGTGTTTTTCTTTCCATCCTTTCTCCAACCTGTGTGCACATTTTCTTACCAATTCGACCTGTAATTGACGAGGAAAAGCATGAGAGAGTTTGGCACCATTGGCACTTAACCTTTTCGATAGAGGAGTTATTGTTTGGAGGTAGGTTTGATTGCAAATTTCATTTTTATATTTGCTAAATTATACAAATTTAAATAGTTTGTAAATTTTGTTTGTTATTGTTAAATAATTGTAGTCTTTATCCCGTTAGAATGGAGAAAAACCTCGCTTTGAACCTAACCACCCCCACAAGAGCCATACACGAAAATTAATCAATTTTAAGATGAAATTAGAAACCTAATTGGTGAGCTTAGGAATACTAGAAAGCCATCTCATCTTTCCTAAGCCACTTCGCTCTACAACATTGTTGCTTCTATTGGCCATGCCCGTGGCCAATTATCTCATATATATGAATATAGGGCTAGGATGACATAATACTATTCAACCAACATGAATAAGGAAGAGATGAAATATTTGTGTATTACCAAAGAGATGATTGTCCAACTATTTATTGAACCAAAAACCAACCACCCCCCTGATCCAAGAAAGAAGCATCTTTGCATTGGACTAGTGCATATTCCAACCATTCAATGATAACTAGATGGATAGTTGGTTTATGGTATTTGATAAACCTCCATGCAATAAAAAGGAGGTTCCATTGTCTTTTCTACGTAAATTATGGGGTGATTTTATTATGGGATGCCATGTCATTTATTTTGATATTGGTGAATTCCGAGGGGTTGTTCTTGGCTTTGCTTAGTATCGATAAATGACCAAGTATAACCCATTGATAGGGTCACCCCTTCCTAGTCGTATGCCTACCCCATCCTCCCCACTATAATGTCCCCATTTTTGGATTCACTTATGTTACAACTTGGGATGCCTACGAGAGTAACCAGTTGGGGGTGATAGTGAGCTCAGGAGGTGTTGATGAGTTTTATGGGGTGCGACTTACATTATTCATCATATTTCATCATCACGATCCATTCCACACAACTTGTCTTTGGGTTCATTGCATTCCGATGATTTCCGTAATTTTGAGTTATTATTGAGCATATTTTAATTAAATTCACTAAGGAGGTCATTTTGGACATAATATTTGAAGAAACACCTTAGTGTAATATCTCATTGGAATCGAGAGGAAAATCTCTAAAAGATAAGATGATGAAAAGTGACTTTCAATTGTAGGAGAAACCATAAGGGAAAATTAATCACTTTTTAGAGGAAAAAATAGTTAATTAATTAATAAAGTGATCTTGTGAAGAAACATTAAAAGTGAATTAAAAGTCACTTGGAGAAAAAGGTAAACATGGGTATAAAATAGAGATATGGGCTTCTATTCTCTCATTATGTTGATTGATATTTTGATGTCTGCCTTCTTAGCTAGAGAGCCCATGGTACTTGGGGGTTTTGACGGTTTTCACTAAATAAACCGATGAGATGAACAAGGAGGTGAAAGATCCCTTTGTTCCTGGTCCAAGCTTGGCCAAGGAGGTAAATATTCCTCCCTCGCCATTCTACTTCAATTTTAGATCAGTTTTGGAAGCAAGCTGAGGAAGCAAGGTGCAGTTTGCGATTTTCTCTGCAGAACAGGGGTGCATTGTCTAGGGAAGAAGAGCTCATTGGGGAATGAGGACATTAGATCTGGAGGAGATCTCACTTCAGAGGTCTTTGTCATCACCAGGGTGCCCTTTCTAATCATTCTTGGAATAGTATTCTCTCCATATTTATTTATTTTCATAGCTGTGAAAATTTCACGAAGGAGGGCGTATTAGGGATTTGAGAACCAATGATTTCTGAACATATTTGTCATCTACAACTAGGGAATATTTACATATGAGTTAGTCATCATCATATCTGCAAGTTGCACCCATTTCATGAAGATTTTACATTAGATTTATTGTGCATATTTCAACAGGGCGTAAGCAACAAGGAGGCCACATTTCTGGGTATGGAATTTGTGGATTTTGCATGATATAAAATTTCTTTTGGGTAGCCATCATTAGAGGATCGAAAAGGAGGATCATTGACATTATTTCCTTGCCTTTTGGAGCCATTATAGGCCAATATAGTGGCTATTGTATTACTTATATCAGAGCTGGAAATCACTGCATGTTGGACAACCAAGTGCATATTAAATAAAGCAAGGATTTGAGGTATTATCTTATGGTGTTTAA
This sequence comes from Picea sitchensis, assembly GCA_010110895.2. Taxonomy (NCBI): domain Eukaryota; kingdom Viridiplantae; phylum Streptophyta; class Pinopsida; order Pinales; family Pinaceae; genus Picea; species Picea sitchensis. Next base: position 159,801 of record SNQJ01S0007679.1, read on the forward strand.
TAGCTACTAGTTTTTGATATATTTGGTTATTATTGGTTGTGTTTTATTTATTATTACATGAAGAAATATGGGCCAAAATACATCAGAAAATACACTTAAATGAATGCTACAACCATTGCACACAAAGTGTTTGAAAAAACACTTCAACCAACCAGCTGCAAATAAACATAACAGAAAACACAAATTCAGAACAACCACTCATTGGGAAGGGTTTTAGGTGTTGCATGTGATGTGTTTGACATAAACTTCATCCATTAAACTTGAGTTAATTGGGACATAAAGTATTGAATTGATTTCAAGGGAGTTGGGAGCTTGTATGCCAAGTGTTTGACGAAATTTCTCAACCACATAGATCTTATTTTTATATCAGATTTGATTGAGAACATTATAGTGGTATCAGAGTGAATTTCCTTCGCCAACGTGTGATAAAATATTGATGACCAGGAGGAAAGGTCGTGTAGAATATCTTGTATTAGGTATTCTTGAAGGAGAAATGGCTATGGTAGAGGAGATTATATATTGTGATATGGAATATCAAGCTCTTAGTGATACATTCATGGCTCATGTAACATTCCAATAGTTTGTATCCATTAAAAATCCTAGGTGGAGTAAAGATGATATTGTAGTATGGGCCAAGAAGATTGCATAAATCAATTATTGGAGAAGAAGAGTAGAGGGAATCATAGCCAAAACAGTCAGGAAAGTGGATACATCACCACATGCTAGTGGAATGAGTGGAGCACAGATTGAACCTACAACCATTAGGAGCAGGGAACTTTGCTAGAGTTTCAAGGAGCCTTGGGAGCTAGATCACAGATGCAGGGGCAAGGGAAGAGTGCATTACATTGAGGTGCACTGCGACAATGATGATGAGGATGATGCCTTAGATGCTTCATTAGAGAAGTCCCATAAGGCCATTGACTCCTATGCATCTAATGGACAGTTGGATGGACAGGATGATAGTGCATATGCTTCAGTTTTTCGATTGGATAGTGTTAAGGACTCAATACTTCACCATAGTGGAGAAACTTGTGAGGACTCAGTCATGGAAACACCTATGCATGAGGAGGATCAGAGATTGGGTGACCCACCTATGGATGTTGTTATGATGTGATGCATGGGGGATAATGTTCCTCCTATGGAGTTGAGTGTGACACAATCCTTACCTTGTCAGACACTTATGATATACATGACACATGAGGATATCAGTGGCATTCCATATGTGGTAGAGGAGCCTTGTTTAGGGATTGAGCACAAGGGACACAGGGATCTGCAGGCCTAGGAGGAGAGACATGACTTGGAGAAAAATGACTATATATATACCTATTAGTATGGGGAGAGTGAGTCACCTCTTTTGGGGAGTCCAATGATAGTTTAGGTTGTGAAGACCAACATATCGATGGGATACTTACTATCGAGACCGGTCTATAGTGACGAGGATGCATTCCTTGTTGGTCGATATGACCATATCACATGTATGGACACATCCATATGGGACCCACGTGCAGATGATATTAGTAGGATGAGTGCACAAGAGGATACAACTGTACATACATGATACATGGCAGTTCAAATTGAGACAACAGTATGGGATGATGTACAGTGGCATGTAGGGGGATTCAATAACACCATGGATATTTGGAAGTACAGTGATTTATCTCTTGAGGAGTGTGTTGATGAGGATTCCATTGTTGACATTAGTAGTAGGATTCATGAGGTAGCACCTCAACATGATAGTGTTCAGGATTCACGGAATTTGGTAGGTCAGCTGAGGGTCAGAGAGGACATGATCACGACAGCCATTAGACACATTGATGATACACTCGTGTTGGTGGCAGAGCATTGTTGGAGGGCCATGATGGAACATGATAGTTTGGATGGGGAGTTTTCCATTGATGTCTTTCAGACACTGATGGAGAGAGTGACTATGATGAGGACTGACTACCATCAGTTACTCATGGATAGAGATTACCTTCCGAAGGTAGGTGAGATGTATCATAGGGTGTTGAATGAGAAGGAGACTGAAGTAGACTGAATCACTCATGAGTTGGTAGGCACACAAGAATTCTTAAAAGGAACACGTCCTTCAAGAATCAAAGTCCAGATTAGAATATCCCCTTGAGGAGTCTAGTCAGGGATCCACTATAGTTATCTCAACAGAGAGTCATATATATACTACAACTACATCACTAGAGGGGGTTGGTGCTTTGGTAGAGGAGCATCAGTTGATGGAGGAGTGTGAGGGATACCCAGGGTCACTGATGATTATGGAGAGATGTGACCAGGAGTCGCTTGAGGATATTCATGTGTCACTGGGACCACCATTCCCGAGGATCTTTGAGTTAGTTAGTCTTACACATACCCGTGAGGATTCCAGAGCTAGGGGAAGATATGAGGACACATCCATTTGGGTTCCAGGATTAGTTGACATCCATGTAGAGGTTGACTCAGTAGTACACCCAGGATACCAGTATGTGAATTCACTTACTTTTGTATACAAGGGCATGAGATTAGTGTGGGGTCCAGGTGACTATTTACATTGGATGCCCGTGGATGAGTTTTTTGTCAAGCCTTTAGGATTGACCAAAGCATATGATACTTCCCAGTACTACATACAGTTGCAGGTGTTTTTGTTAGCCTTCCCCGATACTTTCATTATATACAACATCCTTGGGGAAGACAGCCAGTTGCATGGGATAGGGAGAGTTATTAGATAGAGACCTCCTAACAGGGGATACTCCATTATATACAACAGGATAAGGGAGGTTCAACTGAGACAGTCTGATGAGGCCTTGGTGATGCAGGAGAATCACAAATATCAAGCGAGCGTGGAGCAAGCGCAACGTATTTTTGAGCACATGATAAATTGCTTGAAAAACTTTTTAAAGTTGATGCGCCAAATCTTTAATGAAGCCATTTATGAAGGAGCGCCTTTGCATATTGTATTGGACCTTGAGCGATTCTCTCTCATCCTTAGTAGATAGAAGGCATTTAAACTATTTAATGCAGGTAGATAGACTTGTATTCATAGATTAGACAGTTTTAGAAAGAAGGAGGGAAAACAGATATAGACACCCTCATTGTACATTGTAGCAGGAGCATGATTATTGAAGCAGGAAGAGCACATGAGAATAGCAGAGAGCTGTAGAAGAACATCCATGTATAGATCTTGAATTAATAGAAGAAGTTGATTCAAATCCATGGTTTTGTGTTGTTCTCTGTGTGTTGATGTTAAATGATGTGGTCATGAGTCTTTGTTTTCCTGTTATGCATTTGCTTTATTGCTGTGTATGTGATTTCATGTTTGAGTTTGAAATCTGAGGGGAAGAAGAAGTGAGTTTCAATTGTTTCTCTATCTGAGTGAGGATTCCTGCAAGGAGTGCAGTCGAAAACGTCTGCAAGGAGTGCGTTGACGGAGGCTCAGGTAGTTTAACTCTTGTTCTCGTTCACCCAGAAGTGAAATTGGGTTACTAGAGCCGTGCCAGGAGGGCACAGGCTAAGGGAGAGTCTCAGTTGTGAATCTGAGCAGAAGCTTTGAAGGACTGCTGCTGCAGGTGTGCGCAGGGTCGAAGAAACCCAAACACTTGAAGTGTTTGCAAGTTGCCGCAAGGAAGGCGTGCAAAGGGTTCTCTTTTTCTAAGAGAATGAGAAGTTGGAGAAAGCTCAAGAGGGATAAAACCTTCAGAACCTAAGGAAGGATTGCACAGGGAGTTCGTGCCGTGGAGCATCTAAAACCAGTGTTATAGGGTTGTGTGCAGGAGGACGAGTGAGCGCATAGGAACACTTGGTTATTTTCAAGAAATCCTCAAGGAGGAAGAAATTGACGGTTAGGATCTCGTGGAGGGGATTCGTGAAAAATCCGCCAGCCATCAGATCCACCAGAGTAACGAGGAGGTTACGGTCACACCAGGAGGTTAAGCTCGGGAGGATCGTGAGCCGTAGGATCATTATTGGGTTGCCCGTCAACCATTCGATCAAGAAGAAGTTGCACTGGGGTTAAGTCCTAGTGAGAAGAGGAAAATCCTGGAGAGGCATCGGGATATTGAGGCATCGGGGTTTCAGAAGTCAAGAGACCTGAGACCTTTCAAGTCTCGAAACACCGATGAAGTCCTAGTTGTGGATCTCAGGGTGGACACGCGTAAGAAGATTCGAGGGGAGTCAGGGTTTGGCATTTCGTGAATCCCAGGGACAAAGAAATCGTTGCAACAAGAATCACAATCTCGCGATGTCCAAAAAGGCGACGAGGGGATAGTGATGTGGAATAGTCAACCCTCACGTGCATCGGGAATTGGTGTTTCGTGATTCTTGGGAACCATAGTAGCGGGAATCGTGAAACTCCGAAATGCGATTTCCCGACAGGCTAAATGAGTGGGCCACGGAGGAGTCAGTGTGGAGGACAGGTGGCGCACCATATCGGGGTTCGGGAAACAGTAAGTCTCAAAAACATTGGTATTAGGATTCGTGATCTTGCGAAGTCTGAGGTCCCGACAAGGAAGTCGTCTATCGGTGTTTGGGTCATCGGGATATCGGGGATCCTGGTGACAAGGTGTTTATGCATTTTGGAATCGCGAACCGCGAAACCCCGATGAGGAATATGACTGCGGTCATATAAGGAGCGGTCACGTGGACAAACAGCTTAGCCAGGGAGGCTAAGGCAGCAGGGGAGTGTATCGGGGATCGGGGACCGGTGAGGCGAGTTGTTTTGGACATCGCAAATGCCGAAATCTCGATAGGAGGAACCCCGATAGCAAGTAAAAGGTCAGCATTGACTCACATCGGATTTCAGAGAATCGCGAGGAACAAACGCATGACCACAGGACTTGCGAAATCACGAAGTCCAATTTCCCGATAGAAGAAAGGGAGATCCTGTGAGAAAGTTACTGTGGGTGAACATTTCCCGATAGGGAAATAGAAGGACCGGTTAGTGTTCTTCGGGCCGAGGAAGGATGAAGATCCTGTGAGCGGACGTGCCTGGGTGGCGCACCTGCGTCAAGTGGTATCAGAGAGGATTTCTTGTCTGTATATTTCAGGCAAGAGAGGCAAGAGGTAAAGAGCACTCTGATACGCGTCAAGTGGTATCAGAGTGGATTTCTTGTCTGTATATTTCAGGCAAGAGAGGCAAGAGGTAAAGAGCACTCTGATACACGTCAAGTGGTATCAAAGCAAGAAAATTTCTTTTCTTTCTGTAGCAGAGAAGAAGGAAATTCACCATGTCGCCAAGGAGATTGGATAGACAGTCACCCGATCCAGAGGAAAGAGAAAACCCGAGGAGAAGGGGTAGGCAAGCACAGAATCTAAAAATGGAAAGAGAGATACGTGATCTACGAGCTGGACTCGAAGATATGGAGACAACGCAAAGACGCATAGCCAGTGCGGGAGATCTTAGCGATTCAGAGGGTGAAATTGAAGCTGAACATGGGGAAGAAGTTGTAGCCGAGGATGCAGCCAATGAACGTCTAATCAAAGCTATTGCATGGATGGGTGAAAAAATGAAGATGGACATTCCAGTTTATGAGGGGAATCTGGATGCGGAAGAGCTTCTAGATTGGATTAGAGCTCTGGATACATACTTCAATTATGAAGATGTCGAAGAGGATAAGAAATTCAGGCATGTTGTCACGAGATTGAAGGGACATGCAACATTATGGTGGGACGAGCTACAAGCAGATAGACGCTGCAAGGGCAAGCAAAAAATTAAAAGTTGGGATCGAATGATTGCAAAGATGAAGGCAAAGTTCATCCTGAGAGATTATCAAATCACTCTGTTAAGGAGGATGCAGAACCTGAGACAGAAGCTGATGACAGTAAAAGAATACACGGAGGAATTCTATCGACTGAACATCAGGGCAGGTCATCGGGAGAGCGATGATGAGAAAGTTGCCAGGTATATGAATGGCCTGAGATACGATATCCAGGATGAGATGAGTATGGAAACCATTCGAACGGTGGAGGATGCCTATCAAATGGCTTTGAAAGCTGAAGAGAAGCTGAGCCATAAGCAAGGTCAGCGAGGCCGAGGCAGGAGTCAGCCCAAAGGCAAATTGGTTGCCCAAGATAAATACCAGAAGCCCATGGACGACTGGAAAAAGCCTCAGACTAGAACCGAGAAAGGTGGAAGTTAGCAGCGAGGTCAGCATGCTGAACAGAGAGGGCAGGATACAGAGCAGAGAGGAGGATACGTTGATAATAACATGTTTCCTCGTACCAGAGGTAGAGGAAGAGGAAGAGGTGGAGTAATCACATGCTTCACGTGTGGAAAGAATGGGCACAAGTTATTCGAGTGTCCAGAGAAAAAGAAAGAAACCGGAGAAGCTCACATTGCCGAGGCACAGAGGTGAGATGTTGAAGTGGAAGATGCAGAAGGCGGAAGGTCATTGATGATGCGTAAGGTTCTCTTAACACCTGAGAAGGAGGTGGAGGACTCAGCTCAAAGAAACAAAATTTTCAGAATTGCTTGCAAAACCAAGGACAGCGCATGCAAGGTTATTGTGGACAGCAGTAGCACAGATAATCTCATTTCAACCGAGATGGTAGAGAAGCTGGAGCTGGAGACGAATGATCACCCGAGTCCATACAAAGTTTCATGGCTACAGAAGGGACATCAGGTAAATGTCACTAAACAGTGTTTAGTTGAATTCAAAATAGGAGG
>SNQJ01S0007679.1:166459-178170 GCA_010110895.2 Picea sitchensis
GGTAGGTTTAGGAATAGGTGTTCTTTCAGTTTTATTTCTCACTATTTTTCTTTGTAATAATGCAGTCATGAATGCAAGTGGGCACACCACGAGAACCATAATACGGCCGTTGTCAGGGAAGTCCCCTTGATCCTTTTCTCTTTACTCTTAGTTGAACATTTATTTTCAAAAACGCAGTATCATCATGAAAATACTAAATGGAAGGTAAAGAGATAAATAAATCTGAATCAACCCTGACCCAAGGTACCACGAGTAAGACTGCTTTCCCATCAATTAGGATTTTCCTACTTTCTTTCAGTTTCCCAAGGGATTTGTTGCATGAGGTTTTCAGATGCACCTTCTGTACATGCTTGTTTTTTTTGTTTTTGTTGTTTGGATTTCTTTGCTTTCCAATTTTTTCTCCGCTGGTGTGTTTTGATTTCTCCCTTATGCTTATTAGTTTTTGGAAATACACATACCTGCATGCTAAGCTATTCAGACAAAGAAAATAGAAAATTCCTTCACTAAAATGACTGCTGAAAAATTGTATAAACATCAATTATATATTTCTGAAATTTACATCTGTGTTGGCAAAGACTGCTGTTTGAATGAAGTTAACTGATTTCGATCTATGAGTAAATCCTGTCACGGTCATCTATTATCTTCTTACGCTGTCCCTGTTCCTTAAGGGAATGACTCAGAAAGATGTCTCCCTGCCTCAGAAAGTTGGTTCTGTAAATAAACCATCTCTGGATCTTAATTAAGGACAGTTCTAAAAAATTATGTTGAGGTCTGTAAAAAATATGTTAAAATATCATAATTTTCAGCGTCACCCCGCTCAACTATATATCTTAAAAAAAATAAAAAAAATAAATAAATAAATCATTAAAATAGCTGTGGGAAGTGCTTGTAAACCCATCGGGATGCTGAACAGGTCTGCTGGCAGCAGGTAAATGCATGCATGACGCCAAGAAAACTTCGCCGGGGTACTGAACAAGCCTGCTGGTAGCGAAGCAATGTCGGGTGTATGAAAATTTACAAATATGAAACCTCTTGACCTTAAAATGTCCTTTATTCTGATCTGGAACTTCTTGGCGGGATACAGATATCAGAGTGGGTTAAATGGCAACCCTGTCGAGGCTATGGACGCCTGCTGGCAGCAGTGGCTCTGTCAACAGTATTGGGGATTCTATCTTTAACATCGTGGCTCACTTGGCTTAAGACTGTTATCAGTTTTCATCCTTTAAACACTGTTGGAATATTTGGTTAATGATGATGTTTAAACGATTTTCTGGTTGTTATTTTGGAGTTAGAATTTTTCTCATTATCATAATCTGAATTTGTTCTTTTGGCAGAGATAACTGCTTCTACCAGTGTGTCGCCATTGTTGGCAGCCAATTAACATTTTTATCCTATCCTTATAAGCTGCCTACACCAGTGTTTTGCAACCCTTGATTTTCATCACAATCTTTGAATAAAACGACACTATTATTTGGTGCATTTGCACACCTGCTTTTGTTTTGGTTTTCACGACTGCAAGCGTGAAAACTTTGATTTCAAAGTCACATTAAAATCGTCACTGGATTATTATGGTCACTCTTGTCTATGTGTTCATTGCATTTCCAATTTAATTATAGTCGCACAGTTGGCAAGACTACAAGATCTTTACTCATTTGGAATTCTTTAATTGTTAATATGACTTCATTTTTACAAGGCTATGATGATATCCTTATGATCCAGTTTTTTGATATATTGGTGTTTTGATGTTCTATAGTCTTTCATCGATTTCTTTGACACATTGGTTTCATGAAAAAACATTGATGTTGTGGTTAGACCCTTGGTATAAGTCATTTCATACATATTCGATATGATCGAACCTTTGGTGTTGATTTCGAATCATTGTTTTGGTTTTAAAACTATGCTGATGCTATTGCTTGTGCAAATGTTTGGTTGACTTACCATAGATTTCATTGATTGTTTGAATGGCATTGTTTTTAACATATGCAATAGTGATATGCGCCGTCAGTTGTACTATGGGAAATGACTGTTTTGCATGGGCTGATCTAGCTCCACCACCTTCGCACATTTGGTCATTAATGCCTTCCCCCTATCCTGGGTTAACTCTATTGTTTTCGGGTAAGCTCGTGAGCTATTGACCCTGCGTATACTTTGTTCGTACCCTTTCCCATTCACTCTGCTCACCGTGTGCTCCCATCTATGGCACCGATGGTGCGCATAGAACCAAATGGTAGCCAAACTCTATTGCTATTCGATAGTGCCCATAAGGATTTAGAAAATGGTGGTTGGCTGGTGTTTATACAGAGGTTCGAGGGTTTCAACCTTTCGGTTGCCCAACAATTCGCCCTCACGTTTGATGGTTGTAGGGCTAAGGTCGGTGACATACAACTTGAGCTGAATGAATAATTCATGAGTTCAGCTACAGGACTAGCAGCTACGGGACAAAGGTGGTTTAAAAATTCCAAAGTAGATGAGGTGTCATGGCCATTACTATTCACTTCAAGAAAGATTGTTTCCTGTGATAAAGGTATGCCTATCACTACCCTCAAACCTAGGTGGCATGATCTTTTGGTAATTGTTAAATAGTTTGTGACCTATGAAGGTCGATATGGCTTGGTATTTCTGTATCACCTTCGGTTATTGACGAATTTTATGGGCTATCCTTTGAATATGCCGCATTATCTCCTGTGTAGTCTTTACAAGATGTCTAAGAGATTCAAGCGTGAGAAGGCTGATAGCAGCCTTTTCCATCACGGCTTGATCAAACTTATTGTCGTCCACCATTTGAGCCTTCATGGTGACTGTTGGCAAGCCTTCCTATCTAGGAATGGCTTTGCCAATCCCGAGTCTGCTCAAATCGACAAGGTTGTGGTTATGGAAACTTTGGTTGGGCCAGCTGTGCCATTTCATATCCTTCTACCCCCTGTCAAACCCTCGGATTGCCCTGACATAGATCTACCCGATGCCATAGCCAACCCATGTACAAAAGACAAGACTGAGGACGTCAAGAAGCCTGTGAGTAAGAAAGGCAGAGGTGACAATGCTGTCAATAGAAAGGGGAAGAAAAATGCTCGATTGATATTGAGATTTGCCCAGAACAAGCCCAAGCCAAACATCGACCAAAATCCCATAGTGTTGAACGAGGACTCGGACTCCGATATTGAGCGTTTCCTAGCTGAGGAGTACCCCTATTCCCATGGCCTATCCTCTAAGAAACCTTATGAATATGTCTCTAACTTACCCCCATGCCTAAAAAATGACCCAAACTACCCGGGAATCAAGCTGCATAAGGAAACCCCTGGTAACTTGAACAAACCCTCACCGGTGATACCAAAGCCTAATCAATCACCATGTATCCAATGTAATGCTTGGCTAGAGCGTTATTACACCGACGTTACCCTGTTGCAATCAAAGATCAAATCGTTAGAAGAACGGGTGACAGTGCTGGCGAAAGAGAACGACAGGCTTCAAGCCAACGAGAAGAAACAAAAAACCACCGGTTCAATTGTCTTCAAAAACGTCGAAGCAACAATGGCCTTTGTAAATTCAAAATTATCATGACCGAGTTGTTTTCTGATTGCCCAGGTATGTATTTCCATATGATTTTTTTTTTTTGAGTTGGTTCGAATTAATATAACCGATTGGATTTTCTTTCAATAGCTCTGTTCGTTTTGATTCAAAATGATTCTATTGCCTTCATTTTACCAAAACAATTTCGTTATGACTCATGAGTGGGAAATTTGTTTGCTAAATTCAGACACAGCTATGATTTAGTTAATGAGATTTTATTATTCTCAGTTTAATATAAATGATTGATTTGTTTTCGATTTTGTTTGGAATGCTTTTTGAAACAATTATGTATGGATAGTCGATTGAGGTTTGATTTCGGTTAAGTTCTGTTTGTTTTTAAACAATCTTGTTGACTTCGATTTACTAGGAACGATTCTGTTTTGGATTGGATCAATATTTTCATTTTGGATTATGATTGTATTCCACCTGCACACAAGATTTGTTTGCTAAATTCGGACACAACTATGTTTTTATTTTGCATTACGATTGTGTCGATCTTAAATCGGTTCGATTCATTCCTGTTTGATTTGATTTGCAAACAATGCTACATGCCTCGATTAGCACAGTCGCTTGCATAATACGATGGATTCAAAGTTAGTTTAGATTTAAACAATCTTGTTAATTTCGTTTTGATTCAACAACAATTTTGTTAAGTGTTGAGTTGACATAAACTATTGCATGAAAAATATGCTTGATCGGTTACAGTCTGTTTTGGTTAAAATAGGTTCAAACATGATTTCGTTTGCTCTCAAATTAGCATAGAAGTTTTGATTTGAATGATTCATTTGATTTCCAATTAGAAATTAAATATTTGTTTAATAGTTTGAATATAATTCTTTAAGTTTTGGATTGATTTTAAAACGATTCTGTGCTCAAATTAGACCAGCGACAGAATCACAAGATTCTGTAGCTAGTCTTAGAATTTTTATTTTTGTTAATTTTACCAATAAAATATCACCTAAACTTGTCTATTCTTGTCCACTTTCAGGTGCATACAAATTTCAATGACCAATTGGCATGCTGTGGCAGTTTGAGAGATGTTTTTGTGATATGGTTTTGTTATAGGTTGTTAGCTTTAGTCAGGCTTGGGAGATTATCCCCCAGATTTTTTTTAAACTATTTTGACAATTCCCACAAGGATGTTTTACCTTGTGGGAGGTCTTTAAATACTTGTTATTTTTTGTATTGATGGATCATCATCATCATTGTTGGGAGAACCAGATTATGGATTTATAATTCAGACTGGGATAAAAGTTGATGTCTTGTAACAACTTTAGCTTTCAATATATCAAACTTTTGTTTCAAGTTTTATTCATAACAGTTTGCAGTCGATTATAGACTACTTTAGCTATCGTAATTCATTGCATGTTGATGTGATTTGATTTATATGTTGTCCATATCTGATCTCTCTTATTTAAAAATACAACAATTACTCTATTTCAATTTAATGAATATAGGTTTATCTTTTTCATTAATTGAATTGTTTTGAACAAACTTTGCACAAGGATTTATCTGACTGCGATGATTTGTAAATTATAAGATTGTTGTAATTTTTTATGTCTTGTTTGTCCTGTCATTTATATTTGAAGAGCACAGTTTCTTCCCGTTTACGAGAAGCTTGTGGAGAATCTGGTGCGGGTTTCCTCCCTCCGAACAGCTAAAACAACTATTGCATACAGGACAAACCTGAAGCATTGCTTCAGGTCAGTTTGTTATTTGTTATTTGATAGTTAATTTGTTAGTATAATTTAAGTAGTTTAGTTAGATATATATATAGTTTAGATTCTTAGTTAGAATTATTATTTTAGTTTCTTAGCTTAGATAGTTTTTATTCAATTTCTTTCTTATAAAATTATAAAAATAAAAAAAACAATAGTTTCGCTGTCTTAGGACAGTTTACAAATGATTTTTGCAGGTTTTCATTTAAATCTGTAATCTGTAAATATTGTATATTTGTAGTTGGATCTAATTCTGTTGATAATTGAACATTTAATTTTATAGAATTATTGCTATATAGTATAGATAATAGACTGTATATATTATTTCCGATTTGTTTATTAGTTTTCTTTAATTTTTGTTTTTCTTAGATTAGTTCCTTTAGTTAGTTTTCTTTCATTTTCCTACGACTTAGATCGGCTAATGGAGCCGCTAAACCCGTCAGGGTGGATCATCCCAAATGGCTTGGGTTATTTAGACAACCCTGGACCGGATCCATTCTTCCAGTTGGCGAGCGTTCATTTTCGACTGTCAACAGAACATTACAGTGGTATCAGAGTGAATTTCCTTCGCCAACGTGCGATAAAATATTTATGACCAGGAGGAGAGGTCGTGTAGAATATCTTGTATCATGTATTCTTGAAGGAGAAATGGCTATGGTAGAGGAGATTATATATTGTGATATGGAATATCAAGCTCTTAGTGATACATTCATGGCTCATGTAACATTCCAACAGTTTGTATCCATTAAAAATCCTAGGTGGAGTAAAGATGATATTGTAGTATGGGCCAAGAAGATTGCATAAGTCAATTATTGGAGAAGAAGAGTAGAGGGAATCATAGCCAAAACAATCAGGAAAGTGGATACATCACCACATGCTAGTGGAATGAGTGGAGCACAGATTGAGCCTACAACCATTAGGAGCAGGGAACTTTGCTAGAGTTTCAAGGAGCCTTGGGAGCCAGATCACATATGCAGGGGCAAGGGAAGAGTGCATTACATTGAGGTGCACTGCGATAGTGATGATGAGGATGCAGCCTTAGATGCTTCATTAGAGAAGTCCCATAAGGCCATTAACTCCTACACATCTAATGGATAGTTGGATGGACAGGATGATAGCGCATGTGCTTTAGTTTTTCGATTGGATAGTGTTAAGGGCTCAACACTTCACCATTGTGGAGAAACTTGTGAGGACTCAGTCATGGCAACACCTATGCATGAGGAGGATCAGAGATTGGGTGATCCACCTATGGATGTTGTTATGATGTCATGCGTGGGGGATAATGTTCCTCCTATGGAGTTGAGCATGGCATAATCCTTACCTTCTCAAACACTTATGATAGACATAACACATGAGGATATCAGTGGCATTCCATATGTGGTAGAGGAGCCTTGTTTAGGGATTGAGCACAAGGGACACGGGGATCTGCAGGCCTAGGAGGAGAGACATGACTTGGAGAAAAATGACTATACACATACCTATCAATATGGGAAGAGTGAGTCACCTCTTTTGGGGAGTCCAATGATAGTTTAGGTTGTGAAGACCAACATATCGATGGGATACTTACAATCGGGACTGGTCTACAGTGACGAGGATGCATTCCTTGTTGGTCGATATGACCATATCACATGTATGGACACATCCATATGGGATCCATGTGCAGATGATATTAGTAGGATGAGTGCACAAAATGATACAACTGTACATACAGGATACATGGCGGTTCAAATTGAGACATTAGTATGGGATGATGTACAGTGGCATGTAGGGGGATTCAATAAAACCATGGATAGTGGGAAGTACGGTGATTTATCTCTTGAGGAGTGTGTTGATGAGGATTCCACTGTTGACATTAGTAGTAGGAGTCATGAGGTAGCACCTCAACATGATAGTGTTCAGGATTCACGGAATTTGGCAGGTCAGCTGAGGGTCAGAGAGGACATGATCATGACAGCCATTAGACACATTGATGATACACTCACATTGGTGGCAAATCATTGTTGGAGGACCATGATGGAACATGATAGTTTGGATGGGGAGTTTGCCATTGATATCTTTCAGAAACTGATGGAGAGAGTGATTGTGATGAGGATTGACTACCATCAGTTACACATGGATAGAGATTACCTTTTGGAGGTAGGTGAGATGTATCACAGGGTGTTGAAGGAGAAGGAGACTGAAGTAGACTGAATCACTCATGAGTTGGTAGGCACACAAGAATTCTTGAAAGGAACATGTCCTTCAAGAATCAAAGTCCATATTAGAATATCCCCTTGAGGAGGCTAGTCAAGGATCCACTATAGTTATCTCAACAAAGAGTCATATATATACTACAACTACATCACTAGAGGGGGTTGGTGCTTTGGTAGAGGAGTGCCAATTGATGGAGGAGTGTGAGGGATACCCAGGGTCACTAATGATTATGGAGAGATGTGACCAAGAGTTGCTTGAGGATATTCATGTGTCATTGGGACCACCATTCCTGAGGATCTTTGAGTCAGTTAGTCTTACACATACCCATTAGGATTCCAAAGCTAGGGGAAGATATGAGGACACATCCATTTGGGTTCCAGGATTAGTTGACATCCATGTAGAGGTTGACCTAGTAGTACACCCAGGATACCAGTATGTGGATTCACTTGCTTTTGTACACGAGGGCATGAGATTAGTGTGGGGTCCAGGTGACTATTTACATTGGATGCCAGTGGATCAGTTTTTGGTCAAGCCTTTGGGATTGACCAAAGCATATGATACTTCCCAGTCCTACATATAGTTCCAGTTGTTTCTGTTATCCTTCCCCGATACTTTCATTATATACAACATCCTTGGGGAAGATAGCCAGTTGCATGGGATAGGGAGAGTTATTAGACAGAGACCTCCTGATAGGGGATACTCCATTATATACAACAGGATAAGGGAGGTTCAACCAAGACAGTCTGATGAGGCCTTGAGAGTGATGGAGAGCATCCTCAACTATGGGAAAAAGGATATCCAATAGGTGTATATAGGTTCAGAGTCTCAGTGGGATGAGGATGGGAAACATAGTATGACAGATGCTTCTGATGAGGACTATGAGGTTAGTTGGCCAGATATATATTCACAACATGCAGTGTCAAATATCTTGAGGACCATACATGATGTACCTATGGTTGGACAACTTGGCCATTTTAGGATCGATCAATAGATCAGAGAGAAAATATCTTGGGAGGATCTTGAGGATGATGTCATGAGGCACATGGGTGCATGTTGGGTATGTCAGCATCACAAGTCAGGGCATGATTCCTTAGCCACCCTTGTTTCAGGGCAGAGTTGGGAGAGTATGATAGCATCTCTTAACCCTGGTGTACTAGAGATATATAGTAGGGCTGGAATCATAGGGGTATTACAAGAGTATGGGACACCACAGGCAACAATGTGGATTAACAGGGAGGTCGAGTTTAGTGATCATGGACAAGACAACATAGCTATCAATACACTTAGGCAGGAGGTTTATAGTTCAGTAGGAACCAAGATACTTGGTATGTTACTCTTATAGTTATGTGATGCGGGGTTTGGTGCTCTTCTAGAGCGCATGGGAGTTTTAGGGACTTCATGATTGGTTCCTTGATTGTTGGGGGAATTCGAGAGCAGATCGAGATGAGGATGCTATGTGGAAAGATGGATCTCCTTGGTTGAGGATCAAGTGTATTAGTACATAATATTCTTGGTTAGCAGGGGATCTGGATACTATCAGAGGTGTTATTTGGGAGATTATTTTAGGTGAGAGACTTCTTGATGGATGGATACTGTATTTACTTGTTCCATTGGTTGGGGGTCTTCAAGAGACTCTTGGTGTTGACAGGGTACTGCAGGTCACATCTTGATTTGGGATCCAAGGATTAGAGTGTTTGGTATTCCAGTTGTTGATGGAGTTGAGATCTGAGCAGAGTGTTTTCTTGAGGATCTACTGCACATGATCGCTCTACTCATCAAGAGCATTCTGGGGGCTTGCGTGGTGAGAACTTTGTGGTACCATGTTTTGAGAGGAGAGTAATTCATGTCACGCAGGTGGATATGGGACCCTGGGATCATACACAATTTGATTCAGTTATTGCTTGAGGATAAGCAATATTTGAGCAGGGAGGACTGTAATGTCCCCATTTTTGGATTCACTTAAATTACAGTTTGGGATGCCTACTAGAGTAGCCAGTTGGGGGTGATAGTGAGATCATGAGGTATTGAGGAGTTTTATGGGGCTCAAATTACATTATTCATCATATTTCATCATCAAGATCCATTCCACACAACTTGTCTTTGGTTTTGTTGCATTCTAACGATTTTCATAATTTTGAGTTATTATTGAGCATATTTTAATTAAATTCACTAAGGAGGTCATTTTGGAAATAATATTTGAATAAAAACCTTAGTGTAATAGCTCATTGGAATCGGGAGGAAAATCTATAAAGGATAAGATGATGAAAAGTGACTTTCAGTGGCCGAAGAAGCCATAAGGAAAAATTAATCACTTTTTAGAGGAAAAAATGTTAATTAATTAATAAAGTGATTTTATGAAGAAACATTAAAAGTGAATTAAAAGTCACTTGGAGAAAAAGGTAAAAAGGGGTATAAAAGAGAGATAGGGCCTTCTATTATCTCATTATGTTGTTTGATATTTTGATGTCTGGCTTCTTAGCTAGAGAGCCCATGGTACTTAGGGGTTTTGATGGTTTTGACTGAATAAACCCTAGAGATTAGCAAGGAGGTAAAATATCCCTCTGTTCCTAGTCCAAGCTTGGCCAATGAGGTGAAATATCCCTCTGTTCCTGGTCCAAGCTTGGCGAATGAGGTGAAATATTCCTCCCTCACCATTCCACTTCGGTTTTAGAAGCAAGTTGAGGAAGCAAGACGGAGTTTGGGATTTTCTTTGTAGAACAGGGGCACATTGTCTAGGGAAGAAGAGCTCGTTGGGGACTGATGACATCATATCTGGAGGAGATCTCACTTCAGAGGTATTTTTCATCACCAGGGCACCCTTTCTCAACAATCTTGGAAGAGTTTTCTCTCCATATTTTTTTTTTCATAGTTGGGCGAATTTCATGAAGGAGGGCATATTGGGGGTTTGAGATCCAATGATTTGTGAACATATTTTTCATCTACAACCAGGGGATCTTCACATATGAGTTAGCCATCATCAGATCTACAAGTTACAACCATTTAATGAATATTTTACATCAGATTTATCGTGCATATTTCAGCAGGGCGTAAGCAACAAGGAGGACACATTTTTGGTTATGGAATTTGTGGATTTTGCATGATATAACATCTCTTTTGGGAAGCCATCATTAGGGAATAGAAAAGGAGGATCATTGACACTATTTCCTTGCCTTTTGGAGCCATTACAGGCCAATAAATTGGTGGTTGTATTACTTATATCAGATCTAGAAATTACTATGTGTCAGACAACCAAGTGCACATTAAATAAAGCAAGGATTTGAGGTACTATCTTATGGTGTTTAATAACTATTAGTTTCTGATTTATTTGGTTATCATTGCATATGTTTTCTTTATATATTACATGAATAAATATGAGCCAAAATACATCATAAAATACACTTAAATTAATGCTATATCCATTGCACACAAAGTGTTTGAAAAAACACTTCAACCAACCCACTACAAATAAACATAACAACAAACACAAATTTAGAACAACCAATCATTGGGAAGGGTTTTAGGTGTTGCATGTGATGTGTTTGACATAAAATTCATCCCTTAAACTTGAGTTAATTGGGACAACAACTATTGAAGTGATTTCAAGGGAGTTGGGAGCTTGTATGCCAAGTGTTTGAAGAAATTACTCAACCACATAGTTCTTATTTTTATATCAGATTTGGTTGGGAACATTACAATGGTATTAGAGTGAATTTCCTTCACCGGCATGTGATAAAATAATGATGACCGAGAGGAGAATTCATGGGTAATAACCTGTATCAGGTATTCTTGAAGGAGAAATGGATATGGTAGAGGAGATTATATATTGTGATATGGAATATCAAGCTCTTAGTGAGACATTCAAGGCTCAGGTAACATTCCAAAAATTTGTATTCATTAAAAACCCTAGGTGGAGTAAAGATGATATTGCAGTATGGGTTGAGAAGATTGCAAAAGTCAATTACTGGAGAAGAAGAGCAGAGCCAAAACAATTATGAAAGTGGATACATCACCACATGCTAGTTGAATGAGGGGAGAAAAGATTGAGCCTACAACTATTAGGAGTAGGGAAATTTTCTACAGTTGCAAAGAGCCTTGGGAGCCAGATCACAGATGCAAGGGAAAAGGGAGAGTGCATTACATTGAGGTGCACTACGACAGTGATTATGGGATGTGTATGAGGATGTGGCCTTAGATGCTTCATTAGAGCAGTCCCATAAGGCCATTGACTCCTGC
>SNQJ01S0007679.1:186772-211823 GCA_010110895.2 Picea sitchensis
GGAGAAGTTGTTGATTAACATGAGGAAATCTTCATTTATGAAGAAAGAACTCATTTACTTGGGATTTATTATATCTGCGAATGAATTGAAGATGGATCCAGATAAGGTGGAGGTAATTAAAAATTGGCCATCACCGAGAAATAATTTTGAGGTGAGGAGTTTTCATGGACTGGCTAGTTTCTACCGGAAGTTCATCAGAATTTTCAGTGGGATTAGCGCAGCGATGATGGATACAATCAAGAAAAGACATAAATCTTTTCACTGGACTAAAGAGGCGGAGAAAAGTTTCAAATTGTTGAAATGGAAGATCACAGAACAACCGGTTCTGGTGTTGCCGTATTTCCAAAAGATGTTTCAAGTAAAATGTGACACAAGCGGGTTTTCCATAGGAGCGGTCTTGAGTCAGGAGGACAGACCGATTGCATATTTCAATGAGAAGTTGAATGAGGCAAAAGAAAAGTACTCCACGTATGATAAGGAATTCTATGCCATCATACAGGCATTNGTTAAGTGGGTCGAATACATGCATAATTTCACTTTTGTAATTAAGCATATTTCGAGTACTGATAACAAAGTGGCTGATGCTTTGAGCAGGAAATGTTTGCTGATGCAGGAGTTCAAAGTCAGGACGTTAGGCTTTGATGATCTCAGGGACATGTATGCAAATGATCAGGATTTTAAGGAAGCGTATGAAATAGCTGAGAACCCAGTTCTTAGAGATAGAAGCCAGTGGATAGAGTACATGATCCAGGAAGGATTGTTGTTCAAGGGCAATCAATTGTGTATTCCAAATTGCTCCATGAGGGAGAATTTGTTAAAGGAGAAACACAACGGAGGATTGGCCGAACACTTCGGTCATGATAAGACATTTGTGAAACTGAGCAAGTCATCTTTTGGCTAGGGATGCGGTCAGAGATCAAGCGGTTTGTAAACAGATGCAAAATTTGCTAGCATTCAAAGAGAAGAAAGCATAATGCAGGATTCTATCAACCATTACCCATACCCGAGAGGCCGTGGGATGAAATCAGCATGGATTTCTTATTGGGATTGCCAAGGACGCAAAGAGGATTTGATTCAGTCTTTGTGGTAGTGGATAGGTTTTCCAAGATGGCAAATTTTATCCCATGCCAGAAAACTAGTGATGCGACTCACATCGCAAATCTATTTTTCAAAGAGGTCGTTCGACTTCACGGCTTACCCAGAAGTATAGTTTCGGACAGAGATACAAAGTTCGTGTGACATTTCTGGAGGACACCGTGGAAAAATATGGGGACTAACTTGATGTTTAGTTTTGCCTATCATCCTCATATGGATGGGCAAACATAAGTGGTGAACAGAAGTCTGGGAGATTTGCTGAGAAGCTTGGTGACAGAGCACCACAGCCAGTGGGATAGTATATTGCCGCAGGCAAAGTTTGCATATAATGACTCAGTGAACAGGAGCACAGGCCAAAGTCCATTTCAGATTATGTATGGCATGCAGCCGAGAGGAGTTTTTGAATTAAGGGATTCGGAACAGACTGCGACTAGGAGAGCAAGTGCTGAAGATTTTGCAGAGGCGATGAAAGAACTTCACGGCTAGGTGAAGTAGTGACTGCTAGATTCAAGTCACGAGTATAAGCGCAGAGCCGATTAGCGGAAGAGACAACTTTAGTTTTAGGTTGGTGAATTAGTTCTGGCACATTTGAGGAGAGAGAGGTTCCTGAGGGGAACATACAATAAATTGAAAATGAAGAAAATCGGGCCATGTAAGGTCTTGAAGAAATTGGAGGAAAATGCTTATGAGATCGAGTTACCGGATGGGATCGGAATATCTCTGATATTCAACGTCTCGGATTTATACCCATATAAACTTGAGGAGACCGGAACAGAAGGTAAACAACCAGAGGTTCAGTGGCAGAAGCAGATGCCAGTTGCAGAGAAGCCACAGATGGAATAGATACTGGATAAACGAGTGGGTAAGAAGACCAGGAGGAAAGAATACTATGAGTATCTGGTCAAATGGAAGGGCCATCCAGTGGAAGATTCCAGCTGGGAGAATGAAGCCGAGATACAGAAGCATGGATATACCATGTAGGAGCTCATGGACAGGAGCCCATGAAAATTTTCAAGCGAGGGAGTATGATGCAGGAGCATCGCAAATATCAAGCGAGCGTGGAGCAAGCGCAACGTATTTTTGAGCACATGATAAATTGCTTGAAAAACTTTTTGAAGTTGATGCGCCAAATATTTAATGAAGCCATTTATGAAGGAGCGCCTTTGTATATTGTATTGGACCTTGAGCGATTTGCTCTCATCCTTAGTAGATAGGAGGCATTTAAACTAGTTAATGCAGGTAGATAGACTTGAATTCATAGATTAGACAGTTTTAGAAAGAATGAGGAAAAAAGGATATAGACACCCTCATTGTACATTGTAGCAGGAGCATGATTATTGAAGTAGGAAGAGCACAGGAGAATAGCAGAGAGCTGTAGAAGAACATCCATGTATATATCTTGAATTAATAGAAGAAGTTGATTCAAATCCATGGTTTTGTTTCTGTTCTCTGTGTGTTGATGTTAAATGATGTGGTCATGAGTCTTTGTTTTCCTGTTATGCATTTGATTTATTGCTGTGTATGTGATTTCATGTTTGAGTTTGAAATATGAGGGGAAGAAGAAATGAGTTTCAATTGTTTCTCTATCTGAGTGAGGATTCTTGCAAGGAGTGCAGTCGAAAACGTCCGCAAGGAGTGCTTTGACGGAGGCTCAGGTAGTTTAACTCTTGTTCTCGTTCACCCAGAAGTGAAATTGGGTTACTGGAGCCGTGCTAGGAGGGCGAAGGCTAAGGGAGAGTCTCAGTTGTGAATCTGAGCAGAAGCTTTGAAGGACTGCTGCTGCAGGTGTGCGCAGGGTCGAAGAAACCCAAACACTTGAATTGTTTGCAGGTTGCCGCAAGGAAGGCGTGCAAAGGGTTCTCTTTTTCTAAGAGACTGAGAA
Organism: Picea sitchensis; assembly: GCA_010110895.2. NCBI lineage: Eukaryota > Viridiplantae > Streptophyta > Pinopsida > Pinales > Pinaceae > Picea > Picea sitchensis. Next base: position 189,750 of record SNQJ01S0007679.1, read on the forward strand.
GTTGGAGAAAGCTCAAGAGGGATAAAACCTTCAAAACCTAAGGAAGGATTGCACAGGGAGTTCGTGCCGTGGAGAATCTAAAACCAGTGTTGCAGGGTTGCATGCAGGAGGACGAGTGAGCGCAGAGGAACACTTGGTTATTTTCAAGAAATCCTCAAGGAGGAAGAAATTGACGGTTAGGATATCATGGAGGGGATTCGTGAAAAATCCGCCAGCCGTCAGATCCACCAGAGTAACGAGGAGGTTATGGTCACACCAAGAGGTTAAGCTCGAGAGGATCATGAGCCGTAGGATCATTATTGGGTTTCCCATCAACCATTTGATCAGGCAAAAGTTGCACTAGGGTTAAGTCCTAGTGAGCAGAGGAAAATCCCGGAGAGGCATTGGGATATTGAGGCATCGGGGTTTCAGAAGTCAAGAGACCTGAGACCTTTCAAGTCTCGAAACACTGATGAAGTCCTAGCCATGGATCTTAGGGTGGACATGCGTCAGAAGATCCGAGGGGAGTCGAGGTTCGGCATTTCATGAATCCCGGGGACAAAGAAACCGTTGCAACAGGAATCGCGATCTCGTGATTTCCGAAAAGGAGACGAGGGGATAGTGATGTGGAATAGTCAACCCTCACGTGCATCGGGAATCGATGTTTCATGATTCTTGGGAACCATAGCAGCGGGAATCGTGAAACTCCGAAACATGATTTCCTGACAGGCTAAAAGAGTGGGCCATGGAGGAGTCAGCGTGGAGGACAGGTGGCGCATCGTATCGGGGTTTGGGAAAAGGTAAGTCCCGAAAACATTGGTATTAGGATTCACGATCTCGTGAAGTCCGAGGTCCCGACAAGGAAGTCGTCTATCGGTGTTTGGGTCATCGGGATATCAGGGATCTTGGTGACAAGGTGTTTATGCATTTTGGAATCGCGAACCGTGAAACCCCGATGAGGAATATGACTGCGGTCATATAAGGAGCGGTCACGTGGAAAAATGGCTTAGCCCGAGAGGCTAAGGCAGCAGGGTAGTGTATCAGGGATTGGGGATTGGTGAGGTGAGTTGTTTTGGACATAGCAAATGCCGAAATCCCGATAGGAGGAACCCTGATAGCAAGTAAAAGGTCAGCATTGGCTCGCATCGGATTTCAGAGAATCATGAGGAACAAATGTGTGACCACAGGACTCGCAAAATCGCAAAGTCCGATTTCCCGATAGAAGAAAGGGAGATCCCGTGAGAAAGTTACTGTGGGTGAACATTTCTTGATAGGGAAATAGAAGGACCGGTTAGTGTTCTTTAGGTCGAGGAAGGAGGAAGATCCTGTGAGCAGACGTGCCTGAGTGGTGCAACTGCGTCACTTGGGAGTGATGGAGAGCATCCTCAGTTGTGGGACAAAGGATATCCAATAGGTGGATATAGGTTTAGAGTCTCAGTGGGATGAGGACGGGAAACATAGTATGATAGATGCTTCTGATGAGGACTATGAGGTTAGTTGACAGAATATATAGTCGCAACGTGTAGTGTCAAATATCTTAAGGACCATACATGATGTACCTATGGTTGGACAGCTTGGCCATTTCAGGACCAATCAGCAGATCAGAGAGAAAATATCTTGGGAGGATATCGAGGATGATGTCATTAGGCACATGGGGGCATGCACGGTATGTCAGCATCACAAGTCAAGGCATGATTCCTTAGCCACCCTTGTTTCAGGGCAGAGTTGGGAGAGTATGCTAGCATCTCTTAACCCTGGTGTACTAGAGATATATAGTAGGGATGACATCATAGGGGTATTACCAGAGTATGGGACACCACAGGCTGCAATGTAGATTAACAGGGAGATCGAGTTTAGTGATCATGGATAGGACAATGTAGCTATCAGTACACTTAGGCAGGAGGTTTACAGTTCAGTAGGAACTAGGATACTTGGTATGTTACTCTTATAGTTATGTGATGCGGGGTTTGGTGCTCTTCTAGAGCACATGGGAGTTTTAGGGACTTCATGATTGGTTCCTTCATTGTTGGGGGAATTCGAGAGCAGATCAAGATGAGGATGCTATGTGGCAGGATGGATCTCCTTGGTTGAGGATCAAGTGTATTAATACATCATATTCTTGGTTAGAAGGGGATTTGGATACTATCGGAGGTGGTATTTGGGAGATTGGTTTAGGTGAGAGACTCCTTGATGGATGGATACCATATTTACTTGTTCCATTGGTTGGGGGTCTTCAAGAGACTCTTGGTGTTGATGTCTCACCGGACAATACTTTACAGGGTACTACAGTTCACATCTTGATTTGGGATCCAGGGATTAGAGTGTTTGGTATTCCAGTTGTTGATGGATTTGAGATCTGAGCAGAGCATTTTCCTGAGGATCTACTACACATGATCGCTCTACTCATCAAGAGCATTCTGGGGGCTTGTGTGGCAAGAAATTTGTGGGACCATGTTTTGAGAGGAGAGTACTTCATGTCACGCAGGTGGATATGGGACCCTGGGATCATACACAATTTGATTTAGTTATTGCTTGAGGATAAGCAATATTCGAGCAGGGAGGACTGTAATGTCCCCATTTTTGGATTCACTTAAGTTATAATTTGGGATGCTTGCTAGAGTAGCCAGTTGGGGGTGATAGTGAGCTCATGAGGTATTGAGGAATTTTATGGGGCTCAAATTACATTATTCATCATATTTCATCATCAAGATCCATTCCACACAACTTGTCTTTGGTTTTGTTACATTCTGATGATTTTCATAATTTTGAGTTATTATTGAGCTTATTTTAATTAAATTCACTAAGGAGGTCATTTTGGAAATAATATTTGAATAAAAACCTCAGTGTAATAGCTCATTGGAATTAGGAGGAAAATCTCTAAAGGATAAGATGATGAAAAGTGGCTTTCAGTGGCCAGAGAAGCCATAAGGGAAAATTAATCACTTTTTAGAGGAAAAAAGGTTAATTAATTAATAAAGTGATTTTATGAAGAAACATTAAAAGTGAATTAAAAGTCACTTGGAGAAAAAGGTAAAAAGGGGTATAAAAGAGAGATAGGGGCTTCTATTATCTCATTATGTTGATTGATATTTTGATGTTTGGCTTCTTAGCTAGAGAGCCCATGGTACTTAGGGGTTTTGACTGAATAAACCCTAGAGATCAGCAAGGAGGTGAAATATTCCTCTGTTCCTAGTCCAAGCTTGGCCAATGAGGTGAAATATTCCTCCCTCACCATTCTACTTCAGTTTTAGAAGCAAGTGTAGGAAGCAAGACATAGTTTGGGATTTTCTCTGTAGAACAAGGGCACATTGTCTAGGGAGGAAGAGCTCATTGGGGACTGATGACATCAGATCTGGAGGATATCTCACTTCAGAGGTCTTTGTCATCACTAGGGCACCCTTTCTCAACAATCTTGGAAGAGTTTTCTCTCCATATTTTGTTTTTCATAGCTGGGCAAATTTCATGAAGGAGGGCATATTGGGGGTTTGAGATCCAATGATTTGTGAACAGATTTTTCATCTACAACCAGGGGATCTTCACATATGAGTTAGCCATCATCAGATCTACAAGTTGTAGCCATTTCATGAATATTTTACATCAGATTTATTGTGCATATTTCAGCAGGGCATAAGCAACAAGGAGGACACATTTTTGGTTATGGAATTTGTGGATTTTGCATGATATAACATCTCTTTTGGGAAGCCATCATTAGGGAATAGAAAAGGAGGATCATTGACATTATTTCCTTGCCTTTTGGAGCCATTATAGGCCAATAAATTGGTGGTTTTATTACTTATATCAGATCTGGAAATTACTATGTGTTGGACAACCAAGTGTACATTAAATAAAGCAAGGATTTGAGGTACTATCTTATGGTGTTTAATAACTATTAGTTTCTGATTTATTTGGTTATCATTGCATATGTTTTCTTTATATATTACATGAATAAATATGAGCCAAAATACATCATAAAATACACTTAAATTAATGCTACATCCATTGCACACAAAGTGTTTGAAAAAACACTTCAACCAACCTGCTACAAATAAACATAACAACAAACACAAATTCAGAACAACCACTCATTGGGAAGGGTTCTAGGTGTTGCATGTGATGTGTTTGACATAAAATTCATCCCTTAAACTTGAGTTAATTGGGACAACAACTATTGAAGTGATTTCAAGGGAGTTGGGAGCTTGTATGCCAAGTGTTTGACGAAACTCCTCAACCACATAGATCTTATTTTTATATCAGATTTGGTTGGGAACATTACAGTGGTATTAGAGTGAATTTCCTTCACTGGCATGTGATAAAATAATGATGACCAAGAGGAGAATTCATGGGTAATAACTTGTATCAGGTATTCTTGAAGGAGAAATGGATATGACAGAGGAGATTATATATTGTGATATGGAATATCAAGCTCTTAGTGAGACATTCAGGGCTCAGGTAACATTCCAACAATTTGTATCCATTAAAAATCCTAGGTGGAGTAAATATGATATTGCAGTATGGGTTGAGAAGATTGCAAAAGTCAATTATTGGAGAAGAAGAGCAGAGGAAAGCAGCGCCAAAACAGTTAGGAAAGTGGATACATCACGACATGCTAGTTGAATGAGGGGAGCAAATATTGAGCCTACAACCATTAGGAGTAGGGAAATTTTCTACAGTTGCAAAGAGCCTTGGGAGCCAGATCACAGATGGAAGGGAAAATGGAGAGTGCATTACATTGAGGTGCACTACAACAGTGATTATGGGATGTGTATGAGGATGTGGCCTTAGATGCTTCATTAGAGTAGTCCCATAAGGCCATTGACTCCTGCATATCTAATAGACAGTTGGATGGACACGATAATAACGCATGTGCTTCAGTTTTCCGATTGGACAGTGTTGAGGACTCAACACTTCAAGTATTCTATCTTGCATGTCTAAATGTGTGTTTATGAGATTGTTTCCCAACCAAATTTTCTCAAGATTTTAGGCTCCCTTTTATACTCAGCTAGTTTCCCTCAGTTTTTTATACTAAAACTACAAATTTCTATCATGAATAAATACCATAGCTCATCTCATTGCTCAATCTCACAACCACCCATCTAGTTTATTTGAGTCAAAAGTGGCATTTTAGTATACTAATTCTTGCAAGACTTAACCCAATATCATTGATTTTGAGGTTTGAGATTTAATATAACAAATTGTTGTTGTATGTTCTCAACTGATGGAATGCATAGTTACAATGATTCAAGATGTGCAAGTTAGACATCTTTTGGGTCCTTTTGAGCTTTGGATTTTATGTATCAATAAACAAAAAATGGTGAACATCACAAGTTGCCTTCCATCCACTAATAGTCTTACTTCATATACCATTGTTGCTCAACCTGTCAATAATATAATATCTAAGTTTTCATATGAATTATTCTTGAGTTGGTTTCATTGTTTTATGTTCAAACAATATCAATATCACTATTTATTGGTAAATGTTGATCTAGAGATTTCCTTTTGAGATCAATTTGGAATGTACTATACTCCGGTTATTTCTTATATCTCTTCATCTTATTCCGATATCATTCCACTCCCCAATGACAGTAAGTTCTACATCTACTTTTGTTTGTTTTTGAAAGCATGAGCTTCTCATATTGATAATTGGATTTCATTGGTTGTCATTTTAGTGATTTTTGGTTAATTCACAACCACGAATGATCAAGGTGACTATCCAAGGATGTCTTAATACTCTTTCTTTCGGGGCAGTTACACCCAATGACCCAAAATCACCGAGTGAAATGTTATTTCCAACAAGTAAAAGAAGACCCAAAGAGAAGCATTGAGTGAAATGTTATGTTGTAGGAAACATTCCCATTTTTCTCTCACAACTTAGATAATCTAATACAATATTATCGTTCTACCCTAATCATGTTAGGGTTGGGGTTATTTCATTTTATGGTTTTTTCTTTTATATTTTTTTAGCATTATTGTAAAATGTAGTTTCACCATTTTGTTATGTTTTTTTTTGCAAATGAACATGGTTGTGAGATTTCTTCTAAGAAAAAGAAAATGTCTTCCATCTTTGTCCTATTTTAGGTTTAAAAGATTTCCATACAGTGTCTTGTTGGAAATATTATTGTCATTGATGTCAAAGATAGGGGGATCCTACAGGTGTCCAAGATAAATATTACAAGCCTACAAATGTCCAAGATAAATATTGCAAGATGGAGATTGTTGAAAGTATTACTTTTGGATTTTTGATGATCAGTTTGGATACCCTATCTTTAAGGGTAATTTTACCCTACATACCTATCTCAAATGGGAGCACGAGTTATATGTTTGGAAAAATTATTCTGATACCTTTCCAATAATATATGGAATTTCCTCTAACTGCCTAGGAATGAAGAGATATGAATTTTTCCATCCGACAATCCAGCCAAAAAATTGAGGTCGGCTCAGTGACTCTTTACAGGTTGGCCCTGAAAGTGAGGAAATAATTATTATAAATACATGATAGATGTTTGAATTTGTAGTGCAACCAAGCAAGGAATAAAGTATGATGTGCGCATAAGTGATCTAGGGTGCGCTAAAGGAGATCGAGTTTCTTTTTTGGATCTAAATGTGTGCAAGAGAAGTTTGGGGGATTTGCTTAGGGTCTTTCTTGTTCTCAAGGTGCACAATGAAGGACTGGAGGTTTGTGATGCTATAATGTGCACTATTTTGAGATTGTGATGTTGTGATATGCATTGTTATTAGTTTGTGATGTTCTCATTTGGGATCATATTCTGGGACTAATGCTATGAGGCTCACTAGGGCATGAAGGCTACATGTGACTAGGGTTTGAAGGATTGTCTGTGGAATGAAGCATGGAGGTGAATTCATAAGTACTCTGTTTATGAATATCTTGGATTGGTGTATACAAATATCTTGTTGAGTTGGTTATTAGGTGAGGGGATTGGTGTCTCCAACAAGTTGGTGCTTGCAAATATTGTAACAATAGGTTGGTGCCTACAGGTGCTACTAAATTGATGCTTAGTTGAGGAAATTGGTGTCTCAAATAGGTTGGTTCCTACATCTTGCTGAGTTGGTGATCAATTAAAGATATTGGTGTCTCTAGTAGGTTGGTGCCTACAATATTTGTAACAATACGTTGGTGCCTACAATATTTGTAACAGTATGTTGGTGCCTACAAACATTTATAAAGATAAGTTTTATGGTTTTATCCCGATTGGGTTTCCATGTTAAACTATGTGCATTGTAGTTTGAATTTATATGTGATTATTGTTTCTCATCTAATAAATGATTTATGAATGGTTAAATAAAGTAAAAATTATCTTATACTGATTCAACCAACCACCCCCCCCCCTAACTATAAGCATAAGTTCAACAATGTGAATCAAAGCAGGTTCCTTCAGAAACAATTTAACCACTGGAAGGGAGATCTTGATCACATATGGATTCTAAAGAAGGTCTCCCCATAAACATAGATCTTTTGTTCGATGGAACAAATTATGCATCATGGAGTATAAGAATGAAGATATATTTCCAAGACCTTGGGTTTTGTATTTTGGAATCAATCACAATAGGTTATACAGATGAAGCTAGGAGGGAGTTAAGTGAAAACAATGAAAAATTAATTGATGCCATCTTGAGTGGCCTATAATATTCTTAGACTGTCAAGGTAATATAGTGTACATCAACTAAACAAATTTTGGACAAGACACAAAAAATTTATGAACAGAGACCCAGTGAAGATATATCTAGTGATTGTTCCAACTATGAATCGGGAACATAAGAAGCACAATTTGTGATAAAGATAAAAGGAGGACCTCAAAAATACAAAGGTAAGCTACCCTTCCAATGCTTTAAGTGTGGTAGAATAGGACATTTTGTTACTAAGTGTCCATATTAAAAAAGGGAAGATAGTGATGATGAAGAAGAATCTCTCTCCATTACCATGGAAAAAAATCCCGCTAATGAAGAAAATGAAGATAATCAAAAAGAAAAACTAGATTAAGAAGAAGAAGATATTGAAGAAAAATTCGTTAGTGCCTTAGAATAAATAAATAGGCTTAGTAAAAAGAATATAAAGCAGAAAGAGTAATTGTCAAAATATGAAGAGGATGATCGTGATATTGAGAAATAAAGAAGATAGTTATCATCTTGAAGACTCAACTAAAAGAGGAAAAAATGGTGGAAAAGTGGTGAGAATCCAGTTGAAATAAAAGGAAGAAAATTGCAAGAAGCTAGAGGATGAAATCATTTCCTTAAGAAAGGAACTAGAGAATACAATTGATCAGTTGAATAGAAACTTGAAGTTTGGAAAGAGTATTGAAACATTATATAATATTCTCAGTTGCCAAAGGTTACCATTCATTAAGAAAGGTATTGGCTACGATGAAAAACAAAAGACCCCTGAGGGAGATGAAAGCATTAAGGTCACAAAGCCATCAAAAAAGGAAAATGAAGAAAAGCTTAAAAGTTATGCCAATATTCTCAAAGGATCCATAAAAAATGAAAGTAGTAGCAGGAAAGAAAATGATTACCAAAAAAAACTTGAGTCTTCTCACAAGAATAACAAGAATGAGTTCAAAAGAGTTGTTCCACCAAGAAGGCCTTTCGTAAATCGGTACCAAAATCTCTTTCTTGGCTATTGTTTTTTCTTGCAATAATTTTGGTCACAAGGAAATAGATTGTAGAGATTATGTAAGAAGTGATCATGTCAGATATAGAAATAGAGGTTATTATAAGATCTCAAAGGATGTTATGTGAACAACAAAACTATAAGTTCTCATGGGTTTGCTAACAAAAACTAAAATTTATTTTCTCCTCTACTTGATTACAATATTCAATGCTATAAGTGCAATAACTATGGGAACATAACACATTATTGTAGAAGCAATATAGTCAAACCTCCTAAACACAACAAGGAAGAAGATGTTCTTACCAAGCATAGAGAAGAATACTCAAAGCTTTGGAAAATAAACAAAAGAAAAAAACATGGAAAGATGAAATTGTTTGTTATGAGAAATGATGTGATAAGCTAGATGAATATGGTAGGGATATTCATTGTTTTGATTCTCACTCAAGACATGTGCACCCCATTTCTAGAAAAGGTAAGGTTGGGACATTTCCTTTTGAAAATGGAAATTCATGTTTACAGTACTCTTTTGGATAAGAGAAGTCAACTGACTGGTCCTTGTCAGAAAGGAATGAGGAGGCATAAACATATTCAAATAAAATCAATACTAAAGCTTCACCCCATTCAAAAGATCAATGCCATGACTTTGGAGTGGAAGGTTTGATAAATGAAAACAATCAAATAGAAGGATCAATGTTAGATACTTGTAGCAGAGACAAATTGGATAATGATCAATTAGAGATATACTTTTAAATTGAACACTTAAGTTCTTGAAGGGAAGACAAATCTCAGGGGGAGAATCCCTTTTACATTGATGTCAAAGGGGGATAAGTTGCAGACAAAGGAAGAATTACAAACACAAGGAAAGTTGTAGACATGGGGGTTATCATAATTGACCGAGGGTTATCATCAATGACAAAAAGGGAATATTGGAAATATTGTTGTCATTGATGTCAAGGACATGGGGAGCCTATAGGTGTCCAATAAAAATATTACAAGCCTACCAATGTCCAAAATAAAGATTGCAAGATGGATATTGTTGAAGGTATTACTTTTGGATTTTTGATGATTAGTTTGGATACCCTATATTTGAAGGCATTTTTACCCTACATATCTATCTCAAATGGGAGCACAAGCTATATGGTTGGAAATCTTATTCCTAGAACTTTCCATAGGTATATGGAATTATCTCTAACTCCATAGGAATGAGGAGATATGATTTTTTCTGTCCGACAACCCAGCTAGAAAATTGAGGTTGGATCATCTAGTCTTTATAGGTCGGCCTTGAAAGTGGGGAAACAATTACTATAAATAAAAGACAAATGTGTGTATTTGTAGTTAAACCAAGCAAGGAATCAAGGCTGAGGTGTACACAAGTGATATAAGATCCTCTAAAGGAGCTAGGGCATATTTTTGGGATCTAAAGGTGTGCAAGAGAAGTTTGGGGGATTTTCTTGGGGTCTTTCTTGTTCTCAAGGTGCGCTATGAAGGATTGAAGGTTTGTGATGTTACAGTGTGTGATTTTGATATTTTTGTGCTACAATGTGTGTTTTTATCAAGTTGTGATGTTGTCGTTTGAGATCATATTATGGGAATGATCCTATGAGGCTCACTAGGGAATGAAGGCTACATGTGACTAGGGTTTGAAGGATTGTCTATGGAATGAAGCATGCAGGTGAAGTCATAAGTACTCTGTGTATGAATATATTGGATTGGTTTGTACATATCTTGTTGAGTTTGTGCTCAGGTGAGGTGATTGGTGTCTCTAGCAAGTTGGTGCTTGAAAATATTGTAAGAGTAGGTTGGTTCCTGTAGGGGTTGTTGAGTTGGTGCTTAGTTGTGGAGATGGGTGTCTCTAGTAGGTTGGCACCTACATATTTCCAAGTTTGTGCTTAGTTAAGGAGACTAGTGTATCTAGTAGGTTGGTGCCTACAATCTTTGTAATGGTAGGTTGGTTCCTACAAACATTTATAAAGAAACATTTTATGGTTTTCTCCCGATAAGGTTTCCATGTTAAACTATGTGCATTGTGGTTTGCGTTTATGTGTGATTATTGTTTCTCAACTAATGAATGGTTGATGAATGTTTAAATAATGTAAAAAGTATCTTATCCTGATTCACCCCACCCCCCTCTCTGTGCATAAGTTCAACATGGATTAGGTAAGAAAATATATTGACCCTCTTTTTGGTATGACTATGGACAAAGGTTGATGTGGTTATGAATTATTACTGTGATTTCAAGTCTCCTATGTTTTTGGAGATAACCTTGCATTATTTATATTTCTCCTTTTATTTGTGTTGGTGTTGATGAAAAAAGTACTAAAGGATGCATCAAGTGGAGAAATAGAGAACTTTCTCCTTCAATATGTTTTCTACCAACACCAACGCGAATAGTTACATTATCCATAGAAATGAGTTTATGTTCACACCATTGTTTTATGTGTATTTTCCATGTTTCATTATTGACAATGTAAACCTAACACACTTAGAGTATATTAATGTTATACAACATTTCTAGAAAAATCCCTACATAGATTCTCAATCAATAGACTCTATGACTTGTCCAAAAAGGACCTCATAAATAGCCTCTATACTAACCATACATTTGAAATCTTACATTGATAAGACTGTGACCATTTCTAGCCTTCTCGAAACATAATTGTTTAGCAAGAAATTAATTACCTATATCTCCAATGTTCATATTTTCTCATTTTATAGAACTATATTATCACATAACTCCTTGGGATTAGATATGGCTTTCTATTTGACTATTGCAATGAGTTTATGTCATTTATTTATAGTATTGTCAGATTTTGTTGCTTCATTTCATTATTCTCTATGAATCATAAATAGCTCAACATTTTTCCCATAGTGAATGGCAAGAGAGATAAATCAATAATCTCCACTTAGGGTGAACAAATCACCCATATTTAGGTATCATGTGTCAAGTTAATTCTAGTTAATGTGAAACTTGTTTTCTTATTCTAGTTGATTTTCATGTTTTGTACTAATCTAATGTATTAGAGACATGCATGCAACCACCCATAGGTTTATTTTGTTCATCACTAGTATGAAATATGGCACAACCACCTTTCATTGCACCCTTTGGAAATGTACCTTCTCTTTCCATTCTACATTAGCACTAGTTATTACAAAAAAAACATGCTTTTAGATCCATTGGTTTAGTTTTTACATGACTAATTATTTCACAACTTGTACTTTTGTCATTTTGTAGTAGCCTAATTGGGTTGGAATTTTTTGTTCCCACTACATGGTGGGATATTTTCATGGCCACCCTATCCTAGTGGTTTATATATCACAATTCAACCTAGTTGTTGGCATTCTGATTTCTCTTCACATGGGCCATCATCTAATATTGCAACCCATGGTAGTTTATCCTCGCCCACCCCCCCACCGCTTCAAAGGCACCCTTATACAGTCGCCACACCCATTGTAGGTTTGATTACACCTTATTCAGTTTCCTTAGTCCACCTTATGCATGCCTTTGTTCCTTCTACTAGTGTTGTAACCCCCTTCGTTGCCTCTACAATTGCTACCATGGATCAAGATGTGCGATCGAAAAACTCTATCTCCTAGCTAGGAAGGCCAGTCTCTAGATTTTCCTAAGATATTCTCGATGATATCATTAGTTGATGAAATTCTTATCTAACATATATGGAATTGATTTTAGGAATTTGTAATTTATCATTAATTAATTCTTGTAATTTTTGTAAGCATGCATCGAATAGATTCTTGGGTTGTGGATGAGGGAAATGTAGTCAAAACTAGTAATCACATCTATGGTGAGTTTCATTATATTGAATTTTAATTGTATTTTGTAAGTTTTTTAATTGAAATAATTGTGGAAAATAACTTATATGAATGGTGTTTCCTTTCCATTCTCCACAAATGTGCACCACTTCTTGATGTAAGAAGACTCAAGCTTCCTCGACCTCAAAGAAGAGGAAGATTATATTTGGAGATGCATATCATAGTGGCGAGGGTGGAAGAAATCCATGAGTGATCCATTATGTATCTTATGCATGAGGTTCCATTACATATATTAGGCATGATGTGCCATTTTGTAAAAAATTTAATGTTGGGTCAATTTTGAATATATATACATTGCTTTGGACATGTATATTGAATTGTTTATGGTTCATTTTTTTAATAATATTGTGTATTTATCTGAGTGTTTGTTTATTTTATTTTTATGATGAATTATTATGATGATAATTACTAGGTTTTCCTAACTCTTTGATGAATAATGATTATGATGACAATGACAATGAATGATGGATGGAAATGATGATGAGTAGGGTTCCTAAATATTGATGTTTCTATGTCATGCCTCATGGGCCATCATGTGGGTGGACACTGCATTCATGGAGATACAATGGTTGTGAAACCTTGTCATTTTGACCTGATAGCTTGGGTTAGTGTCCTTATCAATCTGTGCTAGACATTGAAGTTTTCTCTCTTATGTAACCTCACCTCTTTTATTGGTAGAAATTTTCTTGGTTTAGGTCTAACATTGTTTGATCTATTATTGATTCTTAAATGAGCTTGATAAAAATTATATATATTGTTATAGGGGCTTGTAGAGATAGATCTGAAGGTTGAACTTCAACATTTCTTAAAAACAATGAGAAATACTTGATTTACTAGTCCATCAAACATTGAAAGGATATATTCAAGATGTTGATGCACTGAGCATGTTGCTGAAATTTTCTATTCCCCACCTAATTTTCAACACTCTTTGAGAACCTAAGATAGGTGACCTAAAAAAAAGTGCACCCATTCAACCTACACTTAAGCATGTGGGCTAGGTCACTAGGTTCTCTTGTTTTATCCTCATTTCATAAGCCATGAATATTCCATGTAGCTCGTCCATGCTTAAACTGTCAATATCTCTTCTTTCTTCCAGGGATGATATCTTAGGATCAAATCTCATATGTAGAGATCTTAAAACCTTTTGAATGACCATTGATTCATCAACTTCTTCTCCCAGTCCTCTAATAGTTTTCATTGTTTCTTCAACTCAAATAAAGTAGGCTATAGTGTCTTCATCTTCCTTCATCTTCAATTTCTCAAACTTAGCTCTAAGGGTTTGAAGCTTAGCTCCCTTGAATTTGGTATCTCCTTTGTAAATATGTTGAAGTTTATCCCAAATATCCTTTGTGTTCTTGCAATGAATGACTTTGAAAAATATTGAATCATCTAAACTCCTCAGAATGGGTCCTTTAGCCTTTGAGTTATTTTCGATGAGTCTCTTTCCATATTTTTTAGTTGGGGATGTGGCTAGTGCTTCATATCTGTCTACTAATGATTTCCAAACATCAAATCCCTATGCTTGTAAAAATGTTTTCATCCTTTTGTTCCAGAGGGCATAGTTTTGACCATCAAACCTTTTTGCTCCAATCTTAGTATATTCCATGATCTCCTTCTAGTGGTTAAATTGTTTCTTGAGGTAACCGTTATGATACCAATCATTGAAATACTGAGAGGGGGGGTGAATCAGTATGAGCACTTTATTATCACTTTTTAACCACAATATGTAATCATTAATTTCATCAACAATATATCATCAATATATCATGAGCAATATAAATCAACATAGCATAATAAACAACCAAAGAAGCAAAGTACACCAGAATTTACATGGAAACCCAAATGGTAGAAAACCACAAAATTGAATTTTTTTCTTATATATCAAAGAATACATTCATTGGAAGCATAAACTTCTCAATTCTCCAGGTGCATCTAGAAGGAGGCTACGACCCCCTATTTACAGGATCCAACTTGAAGGAAGATACAACTCCTTGAATTCTCTGGCTCCAACCAGAATGAGGCTACAACCCCCTAATTCTCAAGCTCCAACTCCCTATGTTTTCCGACACCAACCAAAAGGAGGATATAACCCCCTTTACTTACCCCGTCCTGCCACCTTGAAATATAAGTGTAGACCAAACTGTCACTACCAAAATCACTTCCACTGTCACTACCACTGTCACATCAACTTGTAACCCGCCAACCTATCATATTATCCAACAACCTGTAACTATCACTGTACCATCAACCTAAAACCTATACCATACTATGCATCAACTGTGTACCAACAAATGTAGTATAACATGCATCAATCATGTACCATAAGATATTCCAAATGTAGATACCATAACATCAATGATGAGTATCTAATCATGTATCCAATCATGTACCATGTACTAGAGAATCAATCATATATAAAACCAGTACCATATACCATAGCATCAATCATGTATAGACCTGTACCATATCATCAATGAAGTCCCTCAAAGAACCAAAGCATGTGCCCCATGCATATGCCACCATACATCAAGTGTATACTTCACCCATACATCCACATCTCAAAGATATGTCTCTAATAATGAACCATAACATTCATGTCATAACCAAATACGAGAGTATACCTCAGTCAACCATGTATCCAAGATGTACCTCAATCATGTGCCAAGCCAACCATTCCTTAACCATGTACCATACCAAAACCAGGTATAATCTTCAAAACAAGCACATAAGCATACCTATACCTCTATAGCTTACATGATACACAATAGTGTTGACCTATAATCTTTCCTATAACCTTAGGGACCTGGTACAAGCATTTCCCCGAAAAACTTCTTATCCTTGTGGGACTAATACATGATGTCACATGGGGCCTCACGTGATAGGCACTATGCAATCCATAGGGGTGACTCGCGGGACACTAGTAGTCTGACTCATGGGGGTCAACCAAACTAGGGTTTTCTAAAAAAAAAGTTCTCTCCTCTACAACCCTGGAACTCCTGCGCTTCCCACTTTTCGCTACCTCAGATTTCACCATCGCAAACTTGTGAAATAGATCACTAGTTCACTAGAAGATATTCAATAAAATAAGTGAGTGAATGTACTTGTGAATGACTCCTTGAGGTGCATTTATACTTTTTCAAGTAACCTCTCTTCCTTAATCTTAGGGGCTTCTAGACTTTATTGTTACAACCATTTTACCCTTTTAGTGAATGACTTATAACTAACTAGGGGTTTCTTAACCATTCTTTGGGGCTTCTAACTTCACAAGGCCATAACTCCTTAACCGTGAGGAACCATGTGGCGTACCACCTATCACCATAAATGACATGACGAGGAATATCCATCCATGAGTGAGTTACCTATATTTACACTGTATTTCATGTTCAAATTCCTCAAACAACTTCGGGTTCCATAACCATACCTTCAAGGATTCCAAACTTCTTCAATGGTTGACATCAATGACAACCAATATTTCAACAAACCCATCATCAATAATTTTGACATTGTCTCCCTTATGATGCCCTTGAAATTCATGAGAAACCTTCTCATTTCAAAAACCAACCAACACATGCTTGCTGCTAATAGGGATCCTAAGAGTTGATTCCATGTGCTACTTCGAATCTACATTATAATTCTCATTCACCTCCTTCAAAAATATATCCTCTAATTAATGATCAATGAAGTCTACATGGCCATTACTGATATTCATAGAATTTTGATCAACCATATTTACATGGCATGCTAGTCCAAGAAGGCATTCAACATCAAGATGATTTTCAAAATTCATAAAACCCCCATTTCATCAAGGGCTAATGGCCTACCATAATGGAATTGTTTCCTTATGTATATAATGGGTAGAAATAATTCCTCTAATAATCGATTTTTCATTTCTAATGGAAAATAGGGTGTTGGTTCTTTATCCTCTTCCAATGATGGCAACATTTGAATTCCTTTTGAACAAGAATCCATATTATTATAAATAAACAATGTAGCATTAGATCATTTCCCATCTTCACCTTTCTTGAGAGATTGAGAGTGAGAAATAAACATCATTTTAGAAGCCACCATATTACTCTCAAGCTCCAACACATCATCAAACATAGCATCCAAATATGGAGAATGCCTCTCTTTGAAGAATAGTGAAAATTGACAGTCATAGGCCACAATATAAATTAGCATGGAAACAACTTCAAAAAGTTTCTCATTGTCTAGAATTTCAAGAGAAGACTTGTGAAAATATCCATTGAATGTGTTTACACATTCAAAACCAACATTTTTTTAAATAATTAAAATCCATTAATAGCTAAAAAGGATTTTTATCTCTTCCCATTGATGTAGGAAGAGACCATGCAAATTATGCCATGTGGAGAGTGAGTTTGATAACAAATATTTGAATCAAACTCAAGCTTCACCCTCCAAATAATGTGAAAACATCTGCATAAAAGCATCTTCATGTTCATCAAGGAGATTGTCTATGAGATATTGAAATGCTATGATATGTGCATCAATTATTTTTGGGCAATTACCATTGAATTTTGGAAGAAGTTTTAGGTACCTATCAAGGAAGGGGTGAAGGGTTGTAGGAAAGATTAAGGGTTGACACCTTGTAGCTAGTCAAGGATTGACATCTCCAAGATGATTTTTGGTCATGATGACAACTAATGCAAGAATGAATTATGATTTTCAAAATTAAGGTTCTTTGAGCATAAGGGTTTAAGGAAAATAGATGGAGATATAACATGCTATCTTAAGCAAGATTTGAAATATTATAAATGTAGATAAGAATGCAACTGAAAGAATATTGTTACATTTATTTGCTTCATTATTTTTGGTGTGTAATTATTCATTTGGTATCAGAGAGAAGGAGAATGCAAGAGATCCCTCGAATAGGATCCAATGTGGGATCTATATTTGTTAGCCAATTGAGTGATCCATTGTACTACATGACTTAGGAAGCAACGTGAGTGAGAGAGACACAAGTCCAAAGTTTAGGAAGTCTCATGAGAAAAGGGTGTGAGGTACTCCTATCAAGTAGAGAGGTGTTTGGTTGCTTTTTGTGAAGTAGAGTAGTGTTAGGTTTTTGTGTGTGACTACTTGCTATAGAATAGAGGATAATTTGGCGTTGAAAACAAAAGTTGTGTGGGCAAGGTTGTGGAGAAGAGAGGAGTGTTTCTCATGGACAGATCAAATATGTGCAGACAGAGAAGTGTTTGGCACGTACAAAGAAACTTCTTGGGCAAGGTCTTTTGGTGTGGAGTTTGTCACAATGTGGAAACCTATGTGGAGCCTACATGGAAGCAAATGCAGTTTGAAATGTGAGAATGGACATTGCAGTAGATTGTCTGCTTGACGATATGTCAATTTTTTAGATGGATTAAAATACAAAATTTGTGAAGGGTTGGACTGTGGTTTGTGTTAAAATCGTCTGCCCCGTTTAGACTTTGATATAGTTTAGTTAAAATGTCCATTGAGAAAATAAAACCAATAAAGTATGAAAGAAAATTATTGCTTGAGAGAGAGGGAATCAACGTTTGAGAGAAAGTAGTAATTTGAGTTTGTATATGAGATAACGTGTAAAAGAGATTATCTTAAATTTCTTATATTTATTGAAATATTTGGGAACAATTTTTTTTGTAAGAGGGTTGATTCAAAGATTGAAAGTTTTGTACAATGGATTACATTGTTCTTTCCATTGTGCCTATAGAAACTTTCTTTCCCTTATTTAAAGAAAGTTTGATTGTAATTGTGCAAGTGTTGTGCTCCTTCACTGTACTAAAAAATTAATAAAATACACTCATTGGTGGTGGTTGAGTCCCAATTTTTTGGGATACTTGTTTTCATCCCAGGGTGAAGTGGGACACATTGTGCTGATTTTTAGAGTATTCTCTCTTTCTTTCTCTTATTTATTCCCGTAACACCTTGTTTTCTCCCAAGACTGTAATTATGCACAAACTTCATATGTTAACATTATGAGGCATGCAATTGTGTTTTGATTTAATACAAACACCAAACTAGTGACTAAGAGGGAACAACCTTTATAAGTACTGGCCATGATACACCAGAAGAGATTGTTTTCATCTCAGGGTGAAGTGGGACACATTGTGCTGAATTTTCAAGTATTCTTTCTTTCTTTCTCTTACTTATTCTTGTAACACCCTGTTTTCTCCTAAGACTGTAATTATGCAAAAGCTTCATATGTTAACATTATGAGGCATGCAATTGTGTTTTGATTTAATACAAACACCAAACTAGTGACCAAGAGGGAAAAACATTGATAAGTACTAGCCATGATACACCAGAGGAGACTGATGAGGCAGAGGGGTTGATGGAATGGTTGAGTGGAATGGAATTGAGATGATTCAGTGAAGAAAATAGGAAGTTTGCACAAAAATATAACCTGTGCTTGCAAACATAATAAATACGCCTACCACCATATCAGACTGGTATGACACCACGTTAGCAATGAAAGAGGTTACAAAGTGGTGGGTGGAGAATTAATGATTGTGGAAGTTGGGACATTACAAGATATAATGGTCGATTGAACAACTGACAAGGAATGTACCATGTAACCGCCCCTTCAGAATGAGTATGGAGGACTACAGGTTACATCTGCAGGAAGCTGCAAAGATCTTGAGGGGGATGGGGAATAATACCATAGTAGAAAATGTACACCAAGAGAGCACGATCAATGAAGGGGAGAATAGAGGAAGAACTTACACCTAGGGCACAATCATAGAAGAGCAAGAAAATAATAAACACAGAGAGTGTATTCAGATAGAAGGGATACCTCGCAATAGAAGACAGAGAAGAAAAGGCTCAAATATGAGAAAGAGAGAAAATAGGCGCGAATGTGTTGATTGATAAAGAAAAGAATAACTTTCTGGAGGAAAAAAGGAAGCTTGTATGAGTTGTTAATGATCACCCTAAACAGAAAAGACCTGGATTCCTGAACTAGAGCAACAATGGGCTATAACTTGGTGCTTACTAGACATAAATTGTCACTGGTAAGGGGAGGTCGTAAAGTGACTATTGAGCAGAGAAGGGACTCCTTTGTGCAAAGGAAATCCAATTTAGAAACCACCTGATAAACCTGTAGAGACCTGAATCTCGGAGGGAGGTGGCAACTTATGTTGTGTCATAGGAGGAAGGAGAGTAACCTTCCTGGATCATCACATACTCAGAACCCTACTGAGTCAATTTCCATGGTGGTATCATGGCTTGGCACGGGGGTGGTGTGTTGTATGAAGTGACTCTACAACAAGGCCTAAGGTTGGGAGGAAAGGCTTCCTCTCTTACTCAGTTGGATTGGATTAGTTCCTTATCACATAAGTGTTTCTCTACACTAAAACTAATTGTGAATGATATATATGAATGCTTATGAATGGAATGTTTACATGAATGTGTAAATATATGAATATTAGAGAAAGTTTGTGAACATAATTTATTATTTTGAAATGCCTGTAAGATGAGCTATGTTGCAATGTGTATTATTGCTCTGTTAAATCATGAAAACAACTAAGTGTGAATTGCTATTTTCTCAAACACTCTATATTTCATGTGTGGAGAACCTGTGAATCATGTGAGGTTTTAACCTTGAGTTTTGCATCTTGTACTAGCCATAGAATTGGTTTCGAATCTTTGATAGTTAGGATTGAAGCCTTGTGGAATTCAAAAAGAAGCTAAGTCCTTCAAACAAACTATTGTGACTCCTTAAAACCTTGTGTTAGCCAGTGGAGAATAATAGTCATCGATATGAAGAGATAGGGACTGTTAATTGGTGGGATTTTCGAAGTGAAAGCATCGAAGAGAACTCACAGATGATTTGGGAAAGACTTTGAATGAGAGACTCCAAAATGTAACGTTCAGAGTGGGGTCTTCGGAAGGAAATCTCATGTGTCATGAGAACACCCTCAAACAAGATGCTCTGAAGTCAAGCATATGTGGGACATAGATATGGAATCAAGAGAGACAAACCATCAATCATTGATCATAGTGCATCCCACTTAGTAACTTGAGAGGGAAGAGAGAGAGAGAGTTGACTAGGAGCATCAATGTGAAGACATGTGTCAATAGTCGATTGGTTGGATAGACTAAGTGCGAGTCTATCTGGTTTAGAGTTGAGTATTTTCGGAGTGTAACTCAAAGGATTTATAGTACTACTCCAAAGTGTTGAAGTGTGACTCCGATGGAGGGAAGATCTCGATCATAGATCTGTGATTAAGAAAATGGCATGGTAGTCATCGATCCGTTGTGAATTTCACCTAGTCAAGAGATGAAGTGTTTACGTCATAAATGACGCAACTTTCCATCAAGGAAGAAAGGATTCCCTTAGGACGACATATGTCGATCATCAACTAGTTGATGAGATGAGTGGGGTCCAATTGGACAGGTGAACCATATGTGTTGGATGGATCTCATCTATCAGTCAGGAGACCATGATTACATCAAGGCCACCCATCGAGGAGAAGGTATATTCCTCAATACCCTGAATTCGAAGCAGTAATATTTCTCAAACCTTTGGAACTCTGAATGGATGGTATCGAGAGGGAATATTCCTTGATACCATATCCATTGGAAGTAATAAAATAGTATGCTGGGAGAAAGTTCAAGCGATGATGGTTGTAGGCCTACATGGACTGAGGTTCCACCATGGAAAGGTAGGATAGTGTCACATTAGGACCAAGTTGTCACCACTTCAGATGGCATGGGGAATGAGGTGTCATGTGGATTCCATGTGGCAGTAAGAAAGATGTTTCCTAGGTGAACCCGAGAACTTTGGAGGGTCACAAATGTTGTTCCAGAACTTTGTTTTGAGTGAGATTACTATCATTGGAAATATCTTGATGAGTAGAAGACAATGGATATGTGAAGGAGAGGAAGTAGGATAGTTTATAAAAAATGAAATTTCAATGCCCCATCTCTGAAAGGGATAATTAGGGGTTGGATGTGTTATAGAGTGGTATCAGATTAAAGTTCAAACTCTAGGCTTGAATGGGTCACCAAGATCGCTTAAGATTCTTTAAGAAGGATTTTTTGTTGCCTGGAATGTATGATTCTAAATACTGACATGAAATGCTAATGTTAATTGTTGTTTCTACACGTAGGATGAGTTGAAAAGTTCACAGAATTGAATGGTGCAATGTAGTATGGAAGAGATCTCACACCTCAGGGATAAAGAGTCTGATGGTTGAAGGGATAGGGAAACCCCTCCAGATTTGATGGCCATTGTGATAAGTCTAAAGGCAGAGAATGAGAGGCTTATGAGATCCCATGCCAAATAGGTGGAGTTGAACCTAGTTCTATTGTAGATTCTATCCGAAATTAAAAAACATCTACAACAAGGCCCTAGCAATGCATAATTATAATGGTTGGTGATCTAAAAATGAAGAAGACTTGAAATCTTGAAATTATTTGCAAGTAAATGTTATGTGTTAAAAGAAAATGGATCAACTTTGCAACACATTATTTAAAGGATTACTCATGCAAGATACAAATAGACAGCAACATAATCAATGAACATAAGCACATAAACACAACAATTGATAAAGGAGTTCACCCCTCTCTTGGGCTACATCTCCTGGTCCAGATTCCAATGGATCATTATTATTAATTGCTCAAAGTGCTCAAAAACATGCCTTACAATG